>CM076979.1:40700288-40780288 GCA_039105355.1 Benthosema pterotum
TTTTCTGTGCACACTGCACGGGTGGCCCAAAGGCAATTTCCAACAGAATGGGGCTTTGTCTCTGAGTAATGAGTTAATAGATCAGAATTGCAACATCAAATTAGACATGCTGTATACAACAAGACAAAATGAAACGACTGAGGGAGCAGGATTTGTCACTCTACTGATGAATACAGTTTGATTTAATTGCAGAACACACAGATGCATTGCATGCACAGTTGAAGACATAATTCATACAGAGTATACACATACAGTGTACAACATGAGAGGCTTACACACACGCTCTATTGCAACTCATGCTTTTTACGTAAATTAAAGGGTGCAAGGACACTCACTTATATTTGTAGCATTGTCACACAATGACACAGTAGGTTACAGACAAATCAATTGCTTACAAAGGTGTGTGCATCCGTGTCTGTGTTTACTTGTATCACTTATTAGTCCGTGGGACGCCAGGAAAAATACCGCCATCAAAAGGGACAAGACATATGTGGTATCATTACGTTCGTATGACATCCAGGAATGCAAAAATGTGTGATAGCAGTTTCAGAAGAGTAGCTGAATACAGTTTTTTGGCATTTATATCTGATAAAATGTTGTAATAACTTCATAACTTGAAATGCATTGATTTTACACCCCATAAATGTATTGAACGTTAATATAAAGTTGAGCATTACGAACGATTTGGTACCAACTACATGTCTGTATCTCCTACGGTTCTCGAGATACAGCATATAGGTACGTTCACAGATTGCGGAGAGCAAGACATTTGTAACATTGATTTTTAAGTCAATCAAATGGTGATACAGGCATGAAAATTGGTACACACACTCTTTAAACCCCACTATTTCTAAAAGTTCTGCGTGCTCTGCAAAATTCCAAGATGGCAGCCCCCAAAATCCAAGATGTCCGTCCAAAAATGTGGTTTTTCATTCATAACTCGAAATACAAAGATCTTAAGCCCCATAAATGTATTGAACGTTAATATGAAGTTGGGCATTGCGGACATTTTGATACCAAGTACATGTCTCTATGTGCTACGGTTCTTGAGTTACAACATATACGTAGTGATGAGGCACCATAAGTGTAACATTTTGGCACGTTTCACTCTTTAACTCAAAGATCCCTTTATCACCATATCTTCTATTTTCAGGAAATGGACCTACATGTATCTGCTATCATAAACCACTTCAAGTTTTTCAATTGATGAAACAGGTCGGGAGTTATTAAGCCGATCGTGAAGGGCTGTTTCAGTGCTAAATTTGCTGCGTACATTCTGCGAATATAAGCCACCCAGAAATGTCTGTCTGTGCATCTGTCCTTCACAATAAGTGTATATGTGAAGTGGACGCACCAAGTGTACCATGTGTCATACTGTAATTGTATAATGTGCAAAAATGCGTAATAGTGTAATATATGCAATAGTGTAATAGAGCTAATAGTGTAATATATGCAGTCTATAGCGGTATACTGTAATAGGGTAATGTATGTAATAAGTGCCACAGTGTAATAGTGTAATAGGGTAATATGTGTAATAGTGTCATAGTGTAACATGTGTAATAGGGTAATATGTTCAATAGTGTCATAGTGTAACATGTGTAATAGAGTAATAAGTGTAATAGTGTAATATTTTTGCATTAGAGTAATAGTGTATTAGTGTAATAGGAAATATGTGTAATAGTGTCAAAGTGTAATAGGGTAATATGTGTAATAGGGTGTCATGTGTAATAGTGGCATAGTGTAACATGTGTAATAGCATAATAGGGTAATGTATGTAATAGTGTCATAGTGTAACATGTGTAATAGTGTAATAGATTTATATGTGTAATAGTGGCATAGTGTAACATGTGTAATAGTGTAATAGGTTGATATGTGTAATAGTGGCATAGTGTAACATGTTGTAATAGCATAATAGGGTAATGTGTGTAATAGTGTAACATGTGTAATAGCATATTAGTGTAACATGTGTAATAGCATAATAGGGTAATATGTGTAACAGTGTCATAGTGTAACATGTGTAATAGGGTAATAGTGTAATATATGCAATAGTGTAATAGGACTAATACTGTAATGTCTGTGCATTATGGTAATAGTGTAATATATTACTGTAATATTGGTATAGCATAATAGCGTAATATGTGTACTAGTGTCATATTGTGACATGTGTAATAGGCAAGTATGTGTATCATGTGTAATGGTGTAATAGGACAATTACACTAGACCACTATTCAATATATTACACTATTACCCTAATGCACATATATTTCACTATTACACCATTACATATATTACCCTATTACACTACTACATATATTACCCTATTACGCTGTTACACAATTGCATATATTACACTATTACATGATTGCGTATATTGCACCATTACCCTAATGTACATATATTGCACTATTACACTATTACACATATTACCCTATTACACTATGACACTATTACACATATTTCCCCATTAGCCTAACGCACAAATATCACACTATTACACTTATTGCCCTATTACACATGTTACACTATGACACTATTACACATATTACCACATTACCCTATTACCCTATTACACATGTTACACTATGATACTATTACACATATTACCCTATTACACTATTACACATATTAACCTATTACAGTATTACACGTTACACTACGACACTATTACACATATTAACCTATTACCCTATTACACATGTTACACTATGACACTATTACACATATTACCCTATTACACATGTTACACTATGACACTATTACACATATTACCCTATTACACATATTACCCTATTACAGTATTACACGTTACACTACGACACTATTACATATATTACCCACATTATACACATTATACCATTATACTATGACACATGCTACACTTGGTGCGTCCGCTTCACATATACACTTATTGTGAAGGACAGATGCACAGACAGACATTTCTGGGTGGCTTATATTCGCAGAATGTACGCAGCAATTTTAGCACTGAAACAGCCCTTCACAATTGGCTTAATAACTCCCGACCCGTTTCATCAATTGAAAAACTTGAAGTGGTTTATGATAGCAGATACATGTAGGTCCATTTCCTGAAAATAGAATAAATGGTGATAAAGGGATCTTTGAGTTAAAGAGTGAAACATGCCAAAATGTTACACTTATGGTGCCACATCACTACGTATATGTTGTAACTCAAGAACCGTAGTACATACAGCCATGTACTTGGTATCAAAATGTCCGTAATGCCCGACTTTATATTAACGTCCAATACATTTATGGGGCTTAAGATCTTTGTAATTTGAGTTATGAAGGAAAAAACACATTTTTGGACGGACATCTTGGATTTTGGGGGGTGCCATCTTGGAATTTTGCAGGGCACGCAGTACTTTTAGAAATAGTGGGGTTTGAAGAGTGTGTGTACCAATTCTCATGCCTGTATCACCATTTGATTGACTTAAAAATCAATGTTACAAATGTCTTGCTCTCCTCCATCTGTGAATGTACCTATATACTGTATCTCGAGAACCGTAGGAGATACAGACATGTAGTTGGTACCAAATCGTTCGTAATGCTCAACTTTATATTAACGTTCAATACATTTATGGGGCGTAAAATCAATGCATTTCAAGTTATGAAGTTATTACAACATTTTATCAGATATAAATGCCAAAAAACTGTATTCAGCTACTCTTCTGAAACTGCTATCACACATTTTTGCATTCCTGGATGTCAGACGAACGTAATGATACCACATATGTCTTGTCCCTTTTGATGGCGGTAAATTGCCATTTTTTGCCTGGCGTCCCACGGACTATATTTATTTATGAGGGACTAGATCGGGGTACTTACTTACAGAAGAGACCTGTAGCAAAGGTCGTCCTGAACGGGATTCGAACACGTGACACTAGGCCTGGACCACTAGGCCAGCAGGCACCCCAGCTTGCAATCAGTTTAATGGTATCTAGTCCAGAATGTGAATGGGCATGTAGCCTAAAGTTTTATGTTAGAAATGTGGAGTATGGGTCCACAGCTGTGGCCAATTTTCATAATATGCTGTAAGTAACATGTGACGTGTCAAACTAATGGGTTTCCATGATTCTGAACTGACTCCAAGCAATTGTTTTGCATAAAAGCAGTCTGGGGAAACAGCCATAGCTGACAGGCCTGTCATCACAATGTGTTGAGGTCAGCAGCACATTTGGGCATATTTGGGCAAGCGGCTATGGACGTTTTTTTTTGTTTGTTTGTTTGTTTTTTTTTTAGCTCAAACAAGAAACGACAATGACAAAACTAATGCTTGAAATGGACCCAGAATCATAAAAATCGTCTAGTTTGAAATGTCACATGCTACTTACAGGTCTGGTGAACCGGAAATGATGTGTTTTTTTTATTATGGATCCCACTCGATTATAGCTACTAATACTATATACACATGTTGCTTGGAATGTTTGTTTACAAATCGTTTCTCAACTCTGCCATCTTACTGCTGTGACTTGAACTGCCAATGTGTTCAGACATACATTCCAACGTGGTGATTGAGTTTAAACCCAGTAATGCAATGACTGGAGTCCAGAACAGGATTTTAAAAAATGAATAGACCTATTTCTGACTCTGAATGAATACACCTGTGATTGTGGAAGACTATCAGAAATTAGATAAAAACATGTCAGCTTAACTTCTATTGGCTTTTATTGATGTGACATGGATATGTTTTTATTTAAATATACACAAAAGTGAAAATTTTGGTATGTGTTTGGCTATATAACTACCAGTCTACCACAGATGTGGTAGACTGGTAGTTACAGGTATTGAATTGAAAAAATGTATTTTTCAATTCACCCCCCCTTTAAAGCATGATGGCATTTTGAAAATGTTGCCTGTTAATGATATGGCCAAATATAACTCATATGGAAATTGCATAGCATATGCAAGTTAGCACCCGCCGCAGTTTCTAAAGGCTGTCTAACATAAAACTTTATGTACTCAAATTGCCTGGGTCCACAATGCATCGGGCTAAATGGACTACTAGGCATTTTACCAGCAGTCACACAACAGTGTCACACACCAAAAGTCAGTCTACAATCTACAACACATCACACCACATCATATTGTGAACTTGTAGATCTTTTAACTTTATGGCAATTTTAAAAGCTGTCAGGAAATGTTGGGTGGGTCAGTGCGTGCTGCATGCGTGTGTGTGTGTGTGTGTGTGTGTGTGTGTGTGTGTGTGTGTGTGTGTGTGTGTGTGTGTGTGTGTGTGTGTGTGTGTGTGTGTGTGTGTGTGTGTGTGTGTGTGTGTGTGTGTTGTATTGTGTGCAATTACACCACATGCATCATCAAGAATGAGGTGATCTACTCACCCCAGAGCTAGACAGTGGAGAAAGTTTCTTGTAGGCAAACTCACCGGTCATTGGTTAGGTGTACAAGCGAATGACATCATACCAACTGGCATAGAAGCCAGGTGTCATAAAAGAAACATACAGTGGTTGTGAAGACAACAAATGACAGAAGAGCAATACACCATAGAGGTGTGTGTGTGTGTGTGTGTGTGTGTGTGTGTGTGTGTGTGTGTGTGTGTGTGTGTGTGTGTGTGTGTCACCAGAGACCAGGTGATGTTCTTTTCCTAATTCCTGTCTGAGATGAGTCATGCAGTAAGGATGTCTGCAGGCTGTAGGAACTGGATCGTGTGTGTGTTGGAAAAAGCACTCGAGAAATGAAGACATGCTAAATTGAAGCTGAAATGTCAGTCCATCAGCCTTTTTATATGTAGATTTAAAGGACCACTTCCTCACTTTTCAACGTGGCTTCATATTATAGGTCCTCACTAATGATACATAAAACACCACTTTTTTTCTACTCAGTCTGTGTCTCACAATATGTTTTTGAAAAAAATCTACATTTTTATTATTGGGAGAACGATGGCTGCCATTTTTGCGTTGCGACTTTTCAATAGAAAGCCTGCAGTTTCTATAAGATTGGATATCAATCATGTCATTGTAGGACGGGTCTTTGAACTGCCCAGGAGCCCTCCTGTGAGACACAGACTGAGTAACTTATAAAAAATAGTGGTAGGCTATTTTATCATGTACATTAGTGAGGACTTATATGAACATACGTTGAAAAGTGGTGAAGTGGTCCTTTAAGGCAGGGGTTTTCAACAGGTGGTCCGGGGACCATCAGTGGTCCCTGAGAGGATTCTAGGTGGTCCCCAGGTTAAATGATGGAAAGTTGGTTAGCCAGATGTAACTCTTTGAGAGCGTAAAAATGAAACCAAATGGAACCTTAATTGCGGGTCCATTTGGTTTCATGTTTACACTATAAAGAGTTAAAATATTCACCATCTGAATTAGTCTACACAACTGGAATGTAGAAGATTAATGGTCATTATGGAATTAAAACCATGCCAAAATTAATTTGAACTGTAATTTTGAATCCGTAACTGTAATTGTGCTCCGTGTCTCTGCAAAATAAATCCAGTATTAATTAGTATCTGTAATTTTTTTCTGTATATCTGCAAAATAATCCGTGTCAAATTTTGCATGTGTAGAAAACTATTTGTAAGTTTGTATTTGCTGTTTGTATCACTGCAAAATTTCACAGGTGTAGAAAACAATTTTGCAGTGGTGAGCTTTGTATTTTTTGTATTTGCAGCTTTCAATCACTGCAAAATCCTTTTGTACCTCTGCAAAATAAATATTGTGGTCTGCACAACAACGATTGCGGCGACATCTGCTGTTCAAGTACAACACCACACATCTACAGTTTAAAAAAACACAGTTCAAAAAGTTACGAATTTTGGCAGTGTCTTCACTTCACCGGGGAGAGCCAATCAGCAGTTGGCTTACTCAGCAGTGCACCATTTTGATTGGTTGGCCAAAGGAAGCAGTCTCGCCAATCCCAGTCATTCATAATACATGAATATGAGATCCCATTGTTGGGAAGTACAGAGGTCTAATGGCGGCTGTTCTATAGCCCAGCACAGCTTTAGTGATCTTAAATCCCTTTATTTTAGATTGTTTTGTGTAATAGTAATGCATAAACATTGCAGAGACTTTAGACGTTTCTGTACAATGGTTTAAAACTGCACGAGGGTATGCTTAAAGTATCTTATTTAAACAGGGACAAACTCTGACTGCAGTTTCTGCCCCTCAATGTCGCCCCTCCACCCTCTGACAGCTGTGTGATTGCTGTGCTAGCACACAGCATTAGCATAACTATAGCAGTTCTGACAACAGCTATGTGATTGCTGTGCTAGCACAGCATTAGCATAACCAGCAGTTGTGACAACAAAAGAAGAACATTTGAGGAAAACTCCACTATTTATATACTATCGTTTTGACAGATACCATTAGTCTGTTGGCTTGTGTATAATCTAAATATCAGATAAACGTGCATTAGCGACAATGTAACCAGTGTTATTTTAGCAATTCTATTAAAGCTAACAAATATAAGACTTCCGGTGCTGATCACTTCAAAATAAGACAATTCACTGGAAGACGGCTCGGTTGCCATGTAGTGCCATGTAGTTGAGAGAACAACAAGCAAACTGGTCTATTCAAATGACTGTTGCAGCTATAGTCAGTGTTGTAGTGGTACTTTAAGAAGTGGGGGGACGCCTCTTAAAGGAAAATTCCACCCATTTTACGATTTTTTCTGAGAGTGCACAAATGTGTTCCATTTGTGCACTCTCAGAAAAAAGGAAACTCATTAACATGGTGAAACACATCTTGATGATGTCATTAAGATGTATTTCACAATGCTAATGATTTTTTGAATGAAACCGTTTACGAATTACGAATTACTATAGCCAGGGGTGTAGTGGAGGGGGGCGCGGGGGGACAGCGTCCCCCCACTTCTCTAAAATATTTTTGGGGCAAAAGGAAAAAAAATCATTAGCATTGTGAAATACATCTTAATGACATCATCAAGATGTGTTTCACCATGTTTAATGAGTTTCCTTTTTTCTGAGAGTGCACAAATGGAACACATTTGTGCACTCTCAGAAAAAAACGTAAAATGGGTGGAATTTTCCTTTAAGAGGCGTCCCCCCACTTCTTAAAGTACCACTACAACACTGACTATAGCTGCAACAGTCATTTGAATAGACCAGTTTGCTTGTTGTTCTCTCAACTACATGGCAACCGAGCCGTCTTCCAGTGAATTGTCTTATTTTGAAGTGATCAGCATCGGAAGTCTTATATTTGTTAGCTTTAATAGAATTGCTAAAATAACACTGGTTATATTGTCGCTAATGCACGTTTATCTGATATTTAGATTATACACAAGCCAACAGACTAATGGTATCTGTCAAAATAATAGTATATAAATAGTGGAGTTTTCCTCAAATGTTCTTCTTTTGTTGTCACAACTGCTGGTTATGCTAATGCTGTGCTAGCACAGCAATCACATAGCTGTTGTCAGAACTGCTATAGTTATGCTAATGCTGTGTGCTAGCACAGCAATCACACAGCAATCAGAGGGTGGAGGGGGGACATTGAGGGGCAGAAACTGCAGTCAGAGTTTGTCCCTGTTTAAATAAGATACTTTAAGCATACCCTCGTGCAGTTTTAAACCATTGTACAGAAACGTCTAAAGTCTCTGCAATGTTTATGCATTACTATTACACAAAACGATCTAAAATAAAGGGATTTAAGATCACTAAAGCTGTGCTGGGCTATAGAACAGCCGCCATTAGACCTCTGTACTTCCCAACAATGGGATCTCATATTCATGTATTATGAATGACTGGGATTGGCGAGACTGCTTCCTTTGGCCAACCAATCAAAATGGTGCACTGCTGAGTAAGCCAACTGCTGATTGGCTCTCCGCGGTGAAGTGAAGACACGGCCAAAATTCGTAACTTTTTGAACTGTGTTTTTTTAAACTGTAGATGTGTGGTGTTGTACTTGAACAGCAGATGTCGCCGCAATCGTTGTTGTGCAGACCACAATATTTATTTTGCAGAGGTACAAAAGGATTTTGCAGTGATTGAAAGCTGCAAATACAAAAAATACAAAGCTCACCACTGCAAAATTGTTTTCTACACCTGTGAAATTTTGCAGTGATACAAACAGCAAATACAAACTTACAAATAGTTTTCTACACATGCAAAATTTGACACGGATTATTTTGCAGATATACATAAAAAAATTACAGATACTAATTAATACTGGATTTATTTTGCAGAGACACGGAGCACAATTACAGTTACGGATTCAAAATTACAGTTCAAATTAATTTTGGCATGGTTTTAATTCCAAGATTAATGGTCATTTTGATCTGTAGGTTTGGCTGTTTTGTTTTCTTCCGAAATCCAGCCTGGAATTGTGTACAAAAGCAAAATAAATCTTTACTTTTGGGATCTGTGGGGCTAAAATGTCATCAAATGGTGGTCCGTTGCTCAAATTCTGAATAAATAGTGGTATGAAAAAGGTTGAAAACCACTGCTTTAAGGATACCACTCTGTCCAACCCAATCCCAGCTTGTCTCAATCTCCTCCACAGCCCTGTCTGTGCTGCTGCTCCTTTCGACCCTGTCCTTGAACCAATAACATGCACTTTCAGCATCGGCTTCTCAAACTTGAGTTGTCAAAATACTCCATGTTTAGTCTAGGCCCCTGTGAAGCATTTCTGTGGCTGAGCAGCAGCAAGAGAAAGCATACTTGGAACATCGGGAGAGGATATTAAAATCATAAAATTATACACTTGAATGGCGTTAAATACTCCTTCGTACCATGGTATGTGCCAAAAAAATAGCAGATCTACAAGCTCACACAGTGTATCCCATTGCGGCATTCTGTGAGCTTGCAAATCAGCTGTTTTTAGAGTGGTACCTGCATTACCATCGTACAGTGAAGTATAATCCAGGCTTTACTTACTGAGAGGGCGGGGAGGAAGTGCAGCAGGCTGAAATCCACAATGTTTTATGTCAGTGGTTTTCAACCTTTTTCATACCAGGGCCCACTATTTATTCAGAATTTGAGCCATGGACCACCCTTTGATGACATTTTAGCCCCACAGACCCAAAACTAAAGATTTATTTTGGTTTTGTCCATAATTCCAGTCTTTGGGAAACAAAACAGTAAAAGATACAGATCAAAATGACCATTAATCCTGTCTACATTCTCTTGACTTGGGCTAATTCAGATGATGAATATTTGAACTCCTGAGAGTGTGAACATGAAACCAAATGGACCCGCAAGGGTCCATTTGGCCAGGGCATTTTGGCCAGGGCATTTTAGGGGAGATTTGAACATTTTTCCTGTGTTAGTTGCTCAAAGTGATTGGGGAGGAGTGTGGACTTGGACTTGGGATCATATTCTGAATGTACAAGCTAGCAGGGCCATTCCATTTATTCCCTTGTATAGGCCATCAGCAGAAGAGTGACTGATGAAGCTATTGTGAATTGAGTCAGGAAAGAGGATCTGGAAAAATACAGGCTTGAATTCTGTGTAATAGAATATGTAGTGATAGCAGATTAATCATTCTAATTAAGTAAACGTTTGAACATACTGAGGGTGACTTGAGCCACGTGAGGCACCGTAGAGCGAGCTTAGACAAGCAAGACGCCGTGCCGAGTTGCAAAGTCACCCTCAGTCGACTCAGTGTCGGACCAATATAGGACAGAATCATAAATCATTGCCCCCAGAGTCTCAGCACATCCTCCAGGCAGCAACAGACAACAGACACTCTCCTCCTCAAAGTGACGCAACCGAGGTTGATCAGACCCTGGCCTGTGTCCAACTGGCGCGTTACTGCGGCCATCGTTTCTTGGAGGCTTAGTGTGGCAGGCTGGGGTTAGCAGCGGGTGTTAACTTGGCGACAATAGGAGGCTCTAGTGTGGGCACAGTGCAAACCTAAGATTCAGACTCTCGCAGAGAAGCATTTTTCGATTCCGACCAACCACGCTGTCTGAATCGAAAAATGCCTCTCTACAAGAGTCTAAATCTTGCCTCCATCAGTCCCTGACTCCTCATGCGTCTGACCAGAATTGAACACTCCATCTGAGCACATTACCCCCCATTTCCAGGAATAAAATGTATATTAGAACTGTTAAATCAGTCAGCCCTTGTTCAAATGTTGCTTCATGTTACAGATGTGATGTCTTCTGTTTATCTGGATTCAAATACGCAATTTTTATTAGCACTATCTGCCTTTTCTGTCTGTGGGTTCTATGAGGCTCTCCCAAACTCTTCCTTTAACTCTGCACTCTGAAATACTCTCACACTCCACCTCCCCAATTGTATCTCTGTTTTGCATTAGCCTCTCCCTCAACACCTTTTTATCAAATGGACACACACAGCGGCACACACACACACACACACACACACACACACAGGCTGTGAGTGAGTGTTTCATGTAAAGTGTTGGTGGAGTTCTTATCCATTCGTGGGAGGTTAAATGTGGAAACAGGACCTGTATGCTGCTTCTCTCTCTCTCTCTTGCTCTCTCTCCTGTCTGATCTCTGGCTCTCTCTGTGAACAGCGACCCAAATAAGGAGATTTGCGGCGGCTGAAGAGTTGAGTGAGTAGAACGCAGGAGAGCGGGCCAGCCAGACCATTCCTTAAAGGCCTCGGAAGAGTGGTCTGATAGGGGGAATGTGTGTTTGTGTATACGCGTGCGTGCACACGCATGTGTGTGTGTGTGTGTGGTCGTTGTACTTGGTGATTGCGTCTATTAGAGAGGGGGGTCTGACTGCATCTGTGGACGGAGGAATGGATGGAGCTATAGACCAGGAGATGTGGAGGGAGGTAGGGGAGGGGGGCGTTAAGGGAGAGAGGGGGGTCATTAGTGAGTGGAGGCAGGTTTAGTTGCAGTTTAAAATACTGTCCGTAGCCTTGGGGCTGGAGTCTCCATCCCTCTACACAGGCCACAGGGTTCCTGCTCCTTCTTTCTCCTTTCTCTACATCCTCTGCCTCTCTCTGTCCCTTCTTCTACTTCTTCTTGTCTCCTCTAACCCTCCTTGGACTACGTTTTCCTAAAAAGAAAAAAACGTTCATTCTCACACAGGAGGACAATCTCTGGAAGGACCTCATCTCGAGCCAGAAACATCACATCGACAGACGTTGCTACATACTACCACTACCTTCCGTTTATCTCGCTGAGGGACATCAGACACCACAGACACCACCATGGAGGCCATCAAGAAGAAGATGCAGATGCTGAAACTGGACAAGGAGAACGCCATCGACCGGGCGGAGCAGGCTGAGACCGAGCAGAAATCAGCAGAGGACAAATGCAAACAGGTGAGGACCATGGAGAGAGGAACGAGAGAGAGGAGAGGGAGATGGCAAGGCAAATAAGAAAGACATAAAGAGATGAGAGAACTGCATGGGTGCTTAGAGTTGTTTTAATTAGAATGGAAACAAAAGTTTCCATAAGGGTGCATTTGGTTTGCATGTTTACATAGTTAGAAATAGATTAACACTGACACCATTTTACTGTGTGGGGGTGGATCATGATGACTTGACTATGATAGTTCAGGTCATATAGTGTATTATGTGACCTTAGATGAGAGCTAGGCTTCAGAGCTTCCTAAACTGAATATAATATTGAAACTATTCATTTTTACATTCACAATAACATGTCAATAAAAATCCACCTCCTCTCCCATATAGTGGGTTTTATTGCAACTTACCGTTAGTCAACAAGGTTATAAATAATTGGCATTCTTCTAATGACATGGCCTGTGTACAAAATAAAAAAGACAGAAAGAAAGATTAAAAAAAGGTTTATGGAAAACATTTCAAACAAATAGAAAGTCTATCTTGAGTAACACCGTTTATATCCCGTGCCCTTTAGCTATGCACTATATTTGAGATCTATTCCAAAATTATATACTAAAAAGCCAGGGTGAACAACTGGGACTCAGCAGGACTAGTTTGCTCATCACATGATGTATAATGGTAGTCTTAAAACCAAGAACAGCTAAAGTTTAGCTGTTCTTGGTTTTAAGGCTACCAGACTACAGTGTTTGAGACATTGTGTTTAACTGCTAAACACAATGTCTCAAACACTGTGAGTGGATTTAATCGACACCCGTGAAGTGTTATTGCCCAGGCCATAACAAATGGATAGAAGCCTTTATGTCAGCAAACTAAACACGTTCATTCAGGCTGAAGATGAGTGCCACAGGCACCATACAACAACAACAAATAGATGAGTAGGCACTGGACAAGAGGAACAACAGTTCAGGACTTAACCGTGTTGACAGGAGGGAGACTTGAAAGTTGCATCAGGATAATCCAAGGGGATAACATCACATAGGGCTTGGCCTATTCAGGTGGTGAAGCCACCAGGTGAAACCTGGAAGAGCCTAGTTTGTATTATGGAGCATCTGTCTCTATGACTGTCTGTTCTAGTGTCAAGCAGATGGGCAGTTCCAACACAGTAAGGAGGGCACAACACACATGCTTGTAAAATGGAAAACAGCTGATAAAGGCAGGCACACAGTCAAGTAGCATAGACACCTGTGCGCGTGCACGTGCGCGCGCACACACGCACGCACACACGCACGCACGCACGCACACACACACACACAAACACACACACACACACACACACACACACACACACACACACACACACACACACACACACACACACACACACACACACACACACACACACACACACACAGAAACACAAACACAACCACACACACGCAGTACATACAAAGCTTGTGTTCTCTGTGATAACAGCTGTATTTTTAGACAACAGAGGTGACAGACATCATGGAATCCATCAGGATTATCAAAAGCACTTCACAGAACCTCAGGCATGCCCAGAGGGGACGACTGATTAGGGGGAACACTTAACTGTGTGTGAGTGTGTGTGTGCGTGTGTGTGTGTGTGCGCGCGCGCGGTAGAGAGAGACAGAGAGAGATTAGACTGTACATACCAGGGCTCTTGTTATTACGGACTAAAAATACAGCAATACCATTAACACTCAGATGGAGAGTCATAAACATGCCATCTAATCATCAGGCCTCCAGTACATGATGTGCCTCGGGACCTGTGTTAAGCTATGGGTCATGTCAACACCACACCTCCTGGGGAGCATAATGTTTAAAGGGATATTTCACGTTCAAATAAGTTTAGGGTCATTTATTTACAGACACTTTTTACAGACATATGGTGCACAGATAGTACACATCCATGTCATAACAAGCCAAAAACAAGACGAATAGGGAAGAAAATTTAAGACAAGCAAGACAGCAAAATTTCATAAATAAGAAAATTATGGAACTATAGTAACAGATGAATAAATAAACCAATATCATTTGAGAAATTATATCATATATATTATATCATATCATTGTATAATGTAATTTCTAAATTGAATTACATCCATCCATTTTTGTTCATGCTTTTCATCATTTCTTTGCAAAATGATAACAAAAGCAAAACTTAAAAATAGAACAGTGTTTGCCAGGCTAACAGAGTCATCTCATCCCCAGCTGGAGGACGAGTTGATGGACCTGCAGAAGAAGCTGAAGATGACAGAGGATGAGTTGGACAAACACTCAGAGGGCCTAAAAGATGCCCAGGAGAAACTGGAACTGTCAGAGAAGACTGCGGCAGACGTAAGTGAAGGCCCGGCTGCAACTGCATGTGCATGCACGCACATGCACACGTACGCTAGGCTGAAAGCCACAATAGTTAGTTCCTGATGTAAAGTGCTTGTCTCATTCCATGTTAGATGTTTAGGTCTGGTAAACATAACAAGAAATATCTCCCTCTCAGCTATAAAGCAGTGGTGATCAACTTTGAACATGGAGATGGGACAATATAATAAACACTCAATCCATAGGGGCCACACTGCATGTACCGGTATTGCTTTAGCAAAGATAGCACATCTATTGTCCCTTCTACCCGCTTGTCCCACACATGAAATACCATCATCCCTCAAATGGACATTTTGCATCTGGTCAGTGGTCACCCTAATGTGCGCCCACATGCACACACGCACACACACACGCATATACACACACATACACCCACCAGTGGCGTTTGCTGGAATTACAGATTGGGGTAGGCTAATTTAGGAATTCCAGACCCGCCTGCACTATAGCCTTCAGTAGGGGGAGGGAGTGATCGGAAAGGAACAACTCATTAATGTCAAAACTTGAACACAAAGGCGTTGAATTTGCATGTGTATACACACACACACACACACACACACACACACACACACACACACACACACACACACACACACACACACACACACACACACACACACACACACACACACAAACACACACACACACACATCTGCTCACACATTATGCACACTCACATACTCTGGAGCACCAGCCTGTGGATGGTCCATTGGTTCATTATAGCTGCTCTCAGTGCCAGTACCAGCTGTGAGATGCCTTTGATCAGCTGTGGTCTGCAGCACATCACAGAGCCTGTTACATTCCTGTGCAGCCAGTCCTGAAAGATGAGCGCTCGAGTGGCCTGCATGTGCACAATCATTGTGTGTGTGTGTGTGTGTGTGTGTGTGTGTGTGTGTGTGTGTGTGTGTGTGTGTGTGTGTGTGTGTGTGTGTGTGTGTGTGTGTGTGTGTGTGTGTGTGTGTGTGTGTGTGTGTGTGTGTGTGTGTGTGTGTGTGTGTGTGTGTGTGTGTGTGTGTGTTGTGTTAAAAGACAGGTATTTTATAATCTTGCAGCTGTAATGTCATCAATACACTGTACAAAAGCACTTCTCACGCCACAGAAAAATGACTGCCCAAATTCATCCGTTTTGAATTTGCATCTGGTCCTCTCAAGTGAAGCAAAACCCAAATTATTTTATGGTTTCACTTTTACACACAGGTTGCGTGTTCAAGGTTCAAGGTTACTTTATTTAGTCTCGTTCCAGAAATTTGTCTTGGACATACAGACTTGCAGCAACAAGTAAGACAATACAGGACAATACAGTACGGTACATATACAATACAATAGTAGTGACTCGTACACCTCATCAGGCTTACATACCACCTCCCAAAGTAGTGCTTACTGTAGTTAAGTAGTAATAGGAAGAATATAAATATAAATAGAATAAATACAACAGTACCAAAACTAGTGCAGTTCTAGCAGCATCATAACGATAATCACAGTCTTCTCCTCCCTCCCCTTGCCCCCTCCGCAAGAGAATTATTGAGGAGTGAAATGGACATAGGTACAAAGGAGTATTTAAATCTATTATATCTCCATTTTGGAGCCTCGTACCTCCTACCTGACGGCAGTAACCTAAACTCAGGGTACAGTATATGAGAGGGATCAGACACAGTTTTCTTTGCCTGCCCTATAGTGTGGCTTGCTCAAAGATGGTCTGTGGGGTGTTGGGAGGTGTTGACATCCACATAATCTTCCCGGCCATCTTTACCAGTCTCAGGATTTCTGATTTAAACTTAACCGTCAGGTTTCCAAACCAATTGGCGATACCATATCTCACTATTGACTCAATACTAGCTCTGTAGAATATCAGCATTATGCCCGTACTTACTCCAAATAGTCTTAATTAGTCTTCTAAGAAAGTGCAAGCGTTGATGTATTCTAGTACAAAGATTTTTAACATGAGTGTGCCAGCTCATTTCACCATCGATTTGTACACCCAGGTACTTATATGAGGTAACCTGTTTGATATCATAACCATGTATCCTGATCATGGTATGGTCACCTATGGATCTAGGATCCACAACAATCTCTTCTGTCTTTTTCGTATTGTTTTGTATGTAATGGTTGTCACACCATCCTACAAACCTGTCTACTCCATCAGTGTAGCTACTTATATTACCATCTTTTGTGAGTAGACTAGTGTAAAACGTCACTATTGATAGAAATGTACTGGTGACTATGAGATTAAAAGACTATTAGTCTCTGAATTTAATCAGTGATCTCTCTGAAGGATTATGATGATGATGATGATGATGACAATAATGTGTTGTTCTGCTTGGGGCAACATCGCGTTCTTAATCAGTTATCAGATATGGGACATCGGATATACTTGCACTTTTCTCCTCATAAAGGATAACTGTTCTTTAATACAGCCTCATTTTTCAGCCTGCAATCTTTGGATGAAGGAAAATACTGTATGTAAATTGTGGGGAGAGAGCAAGAGCAAGAGACAGAGAGAGAAAGAGAGAGAGAGAGAGAGAGAGAGAGAGAGAGAGAGGCATGGGTGGGAGAGAGTCAGAGACATGCCCTACCTTCTACCAGGATGTTTCATTGTTTCAGCGTTGTGGAGGACATCCCAGGGAAACACTGCATTGTACTGCACTGGGAGGGAGAGAGAGGAAGTGGCTAGAAAAGCACATGCTGAGCAGATTGAGGCAACTCGGATCATCTTAAGCTAAAGGAATAGTTACTTGTGTGAGTAGAGCGGGCGAGAGCAATTAAGCGATCATTTCATGATCGTCTGGAGTTTGGTCGTCCCTCGAAGTACTCCGATTGGTCAGAGTAGTAGACCGTGGCCTACTTACAATACACAAGCTGGCACTCTACTGAGTGCAGATCTAGTTATAAAATGTGTGCGATTGTGTCGGTTGCCAAGGTAAATACTTGAATGAATCTTGCATGTGCGACACAATTGAAAGTGTTTCCAACAGTGACCTTGGGTCTACGGCACACTGCTAAATACAAACACACACGCACGTGCACGCACACACACACACACACGCACGCACGCACGCACACACACACACACACACACACACACACACACACACACACACACACACACACACACACACACACACACACACACACACACAGAATAGATAAGGTCTACACTGAAATGAACAGGCAGCTCTGAGAGGAATTCTGCTCCACTGCCGTGTCGTGAATGGCCTTCCACAAGTTTCTTATTAGAGGCAGCAGTCAAGTCATTACACATCTACGTATATCCACACAGCCTGCACTGACCAGACAGACAACCTGGTGGGGGTAGGGATGGGAGGATAGCAAGCCGCCAGCAACGATCCAGACAGGCTAGCAAAAATAGTCTACGCTACGTGTGTTTGTGTGTGATGATGATTCACACAGTGAATAAAGCGGACGTGATCAACCAACCGGCAGTAGTGTTGTTCTCATGATCGCTGCCAGTTTGGGCTGGCCTGCCGAGAAAAACAAACAGAGGCTTTGTCCCCTGTAAACCTCAGGAAACTATTTCAATATTAGCATATAAAGAAACACAATGCTCATGGGGGTGGAAACTGGAAAGTAGGTGGTGCCACAGGTGGCCGAGCCCAGATGCCGTCACCGATAGAGCCCATCCAGTTGCAAACAGTAACAGTCATAGTACTACTAATGATGGTAATGAGAGGAAAAGGCTGGGTTTGAAATGAATCCCCAGCTATAGTAGAGAAAGTGGAGCGTAGTGGCAGCTGCTCTGGTATGCTTGGAATGCTGCTAAGGCAAACAGAAAAGGCCACACTCATGTGTCTAATGAAATCAATGCCTCCAGCTTTTCCGGTGCAAGGGGCAAATCAAGCAGGGACTCAAACCAAATGTAGTGGATGAAACCCCCGAACTGAACAGAAACCTGAAGTACATCTAAATCTGGCTGAATGTGAATGCGGTGTGTTGCTGTGTAGCCAATATAGCCATGCCCAGTTGTACTTACTGCATTCAAAGCCTTGTTATGTGAATAGGAAATTGTAAATGTAAACATATGCCAGGCTTCTTCTAGCATATCGAGAAAGAAGTTAAATAAATCTGTAACAGGTGGCAGCCCACTCAGGACATATCAAATATTATTTAACCAGACAAATACCAGATAGGGGCGCCCGCTGGGCTAGTGGTCCAGGTGCATACCACATAATATAGGCTCTCGCCTGACAACGTGTCGCATGTTCGAGTCCCATTCGTGACGACCTTTGCTGCATGTCTCTCCCCCTCTCCCTGCCCCTCTTCACTGTAACTAAAAAGGCACAAAAGCTAAAACAAATATTAACCAGTTGCACACACACAGAGACACACACGTTAACTAGTCACTTCTGTTTCTTTGTCTGCTGGTTTAATTAATTCAGTCATCTGGGTGATGCTCAGACAGATACAACTATGATAACTATGATGATGAATTACAACTATGATAAGTGAATAGAATTGTGTGTGTGTGTGTGTGATTAAGACAATGTAAGCAGTGTTTTTCACTGCATGCATTTAACAAGCGGTAATCTTATTGAACGATGTCAACAAGCTTTGCTTTGCTTGTCAGACAAGCCAACTGAGCACGAGTTCAAAGGTATTTTTAATAACATTAGCATCTAATAACATTAAAGTCAAATCATTTTTTACTATTTTCATTTTTTTTTCTTTGGAATGATATTATCTGGCGTCCTCCAAGTTCTGTGTGGGTACAATAAATGAAACCAGTTCAAACTGACTCCTTTGACTTAAAAGGAGTGTATCCCATATAGGCCATAGCCCTTTGCAGATCTCATCAGTCACAGGGATCATTTTTTACACACACGCGCGCGCACATGCACGCGCACACATATGCCGTGCGTTGTCTGCTTGTGTATCAGGCCCGGATATAACATTTCCAAATGGGGGGGGGGGGGGGGTCAATGGTGTTGGTTTAGTGGTGCCACAATTGTAGTTCAAATCATTTTAAATATACTATAAGCATGTTTAATTTGTCTTGGGTTGTTTTGCATGCCATCATGTTTGGTGGGGCAGTCAGTCAGGGCATTTAAGGGGGCATTGCCCCCCCCCGGCCCCCGCCCTTGCCTAGATCCGGCCCTGGTGCGTATATGTGTGTGATTAACCAGTAGTGTGAGATATACGCCCCGCCTATCTATCCCGCTTGGAACCGTTACCTCATCAACCAAATCCTCGCGTAGCTGCTGCGTTCCTCTCTCGTCCCGACGAGTTCCGAGACCACTCGATCGCGCCTTGCAGTTTAGTTTTCCTCCCACCACCAGTCAGTCGTCACTCAGTCAGTAAAGAAGTCAGTCAGTCCGTCAACAAACAGCAGCAGCAGCAGCAGCAGCAGCTCCTCCGCTCCGCTCCGCACACCAACCACCCGGACCGCCGTGCCACGTGAATGCGTTACATTCCAAACATCTCCTCACCCTGAAGAGAGAAGCTGATCCCCAGCAAGCAGCAGCAGCACAGAGGAAGAAGCACATCACAGGAACACATCTGAGAAGAACACCTGGGCAGGAGAGGACACCACGTTTTGTAGTTATATAACTTTTTGTGCCCCCGTTTGTTTTTGCACTTCTTGAAAGATTCCGTTTCATTTCAAAAAAGACACTTCTTCTTTGACCAAATCGGATCTATTCTTTCCTTTTAATACTTTGTGCCTACTTTTATTTTTTTTAAGTAGACCGAAGCACAACAAACATTTGCACAGTCAAAGTCTTATTTTTGTATATTATATATATTTTTTAGTCTTATTCTTGCATAATAAGCAGATAGTTTTAAGAATGGCAGGTCTGAATTCTCTGGATGCTGTAAAGAGAAAGATCCAGTCTTTGCAGAACCAGGCGGACGAGGCGGAGGACCGCGCGCAGCTGCTCCAGAGAGAGCTGGACAGTGAACGGGAACTCCGAGAGAAAGTGAGGAAAAAACAGAAATAAGCAAGATCTTTGTACTTTACTTTCCCTCCTCGATTTCTATCTTCTTCTTCATCTCCTTCCAACTCTGTTCTATTCTCGGCCGTCTCTCCTTTCATTTGCCACTGCTGTCTGTGTGACGTGATGACGGCAAATTGGTGCTGATGAGATTACTTGGTGATTTTTTACGGGCAAACAAAGTGAACTTTTTATACTTTTGGGTTCATTGATTCATCATTGGCCGGTGTGAGGCGACAGGCAGACACAGTCAGTCGCCACAATGCAAGGCGTTGGTCTCCTGGAAAAAAAGTGTGGAATGGAATCCTGTAGGGTCCTAGTGCATGCTCTGTTCCCACTCCCACTGTATATAATGTAATGGTACACTGTCTGTCAAACTATTGAATCAATTAACTAAACAAACACAGGCCAAAGGTATGTAATTGGAGCTATTTGAAGCCAAATCTATTGTGCTACAATTGTATACTCTGAAAATTACAAATATGAACATAGGCAGTTATCTAATATGGCTCTAAAGGTGTATGTTTAAGAGCAATTGTGGACAGCCTAATAGTCAATCCTGTATAGTTTTCTAAAGTCTACTTGTTTTTAAACCAACAGTTACTTTATGAGTCTGAGTCCTGATAGTTCACATTGATGACCTTGGTACGCATAATACAGTGGCATAGTCATTCTTAATACAGTAGCATACTTATTCTTCTTCAATCTGCCACAAAAGTAGGGTCTGGTTCACCCTGAGGTGTCCTCAGAAAGGCTTCCAAATGGACCCTCACTCACAGGCCTGTAACTCTTGACACTGTACATGACCATTGCTTCACTTTGCACCCTCTCAGAGACATGGGGGTCCTTGAAATTATTTGAAAACCAAAGTGACACATGAACACTTTAAAGTAAGAGCATAGCATGTACAGTAGACCTGTCTACACAGGAGTCTGCTGAGAAGTGGAGGGAGGGAATAGTAGGTGTTGCCTGGCTGAGGAGATGACAGGATGAAAGGAACCAAGTAAAGTATGGCTTCCGTACAGACAGATGGTCATTAGGGATGATTACCCAATCTTTTAATTAGAGGAAATTGGAATTTACTTAGTTTGTACAAACCATTTGAATGTACATACATGCATTAGTAATGGTAGACTTACATAGACTTGTATAGAGTGCTTAGACTTACTGTAAGTCAAACAAGAAATTTGATTTCTCAATGCTATTCGCAAAGTAAGTTGTTGCGTTGGCATGCCAACCTTTGTTGTTTTCTTCTTTAAACCACCACACAGAATTGCTGTGGGCTGACAGCATAGCATGGTTACCTGCTATACCTGTCCTGTATGTTCTTATGTTTCTATTGGACATAGCCTACCACTTATACAGTATATTAGTGCTGTAGGTTGGTAACCTTTATATACAGTATACTTTTCAGGAAATTGATCCACTGGATACTTGAAATTGGTTAAATAGGCCTATCTATAAACCCACAGACAATGGATCACCTTCACTTTCAAAATGTTAAAACAATAGCAGATCTACAAGTTCACAACACATTTAGGATGCATAGTTTAGATGCCACTTTATGTTTGTTAAAAGTGCTTCAAAAAAGTCCAAAAAGTCCATAGACTTGGCCGCCATACAAATCAACTTTCAAAATCCAGACATTGGCAGTTTCAACTTATTATTTCAACATAATACGTTGAAGCATCAATAGTTAAGTATTCATGTTATTGCCGCGCTTAGATACCAGACGCATGTATGGTGGTGTGTTATTGGGGCAATGATTGGGTAATATGAATGGGCAGAAAACATATGGGCGTGGCACATTTAGCCTTTTTTCTATATATAACATTGCATTTCAAAAGGCCTCAGCAACATACATCCTAGTCAAGGGACAAAGGTTTTAAGTGTATACGTTTAAGGCTACACCCACTGCTGTGTACACTTGTAAACAATGGTCCAGTGAGTCAGGTGTGACTGAATGAAAGAATGGCTGAAAGTCAAGCTGAATAAGCAGAGATGTTGATGACAAGAAAAAAACTGACCTGCAATGTATGCAGCGATCAAGAGCCAGGAAAATGACGTAAAACACAAGTATGTGTTTACAAGAAAGGAATACACACGCTGCCATGGCACGTTCTTGAATAGTTTCAACCATGTCAACCTTAAAGCATAGACATACAGATTTCTCACATAGCGCACACGCTGTTAAATGTTTATACAAGAATAGCATGTGCGGCTGGCTGGCTACCTCAAGGCTACCATATGTGAATAATTGGGGCAAACCGTAGTAATTTCTTGGCACAACAGCCTCTTTCATTGGAACAAGAGCGAGATCAAAACCGGAACCTTGCTGAGACTGTTAACTTAATGAATCATTTTTTGAATACGTTGAGGCAACAACAGAGGCACATTTGGCCGCATTTCTTACTGAGGATTAAACATAATTGCTTAATGTTATTTCTAATTTGGTTTTGATGCCGCTTCAGATGTTACTTAACCGCCCAGTCATGCCATGGGCTTTGTCAGATTGCAGTTGCATGACATCGTCTTGACTTGGGAACACTCTTTTTCTCTAATGCGTTTCCTCCATGGAAACGTCGTTTACATGATGCTTTTCAGGGTGTTTTATTGCCCTTTTCTGTGAAACTGTTTTCTCAGCATTTATGGTGTTGTTGGTGGTTAAGGGTTAACAGTTCAGCCAAAGATAATTTGCCTGCATTTCATCCCTTACCATGAGAATTCTCCATGAAAAGCAATGTACAAACTAAGAAAGAGCACAGACTGCCAGCCAAGAACTTCTCTCGGTTCCCAGGCCTCACAGTCTACGAAACATGAATCAACATACTGTATATTCACAATATATTGAAGGCCCGGGCCGGTGGTGTAGCGATCTGGGCTGCAATGCCTAACAGTTAAACTGTTACTGGTTCATTGGTTTCAGCCTTTGCTGTGTGTCATTACGGGTCTCTCAGAGACAGAGACCCTTGAGAAACACTGCTCTAGTCTGCTGTATTTTAGAAATAAAATATATACAAATTTGGGAAGGATACCAGATGTCACTAGCAGAATCAGAAGAGGGTCGATGTGGTTGCTAGGGCCGAGTTTACAAGGTCTTCATTGGCTTCCACACTCCACACTACACGCTATTCAGTACACTGTTATGGTTCTAGGCTTATTATCCCACCCCAGTGTGTTCACATATTGTACAACAGTTAATATCAAACACATTATTCAGGCACATATCAGCCACCTCTTTTGCCCACTAGGACCAGACCACTCTACACGATGTCACCAAACACCTATGGCAAAGGCCGTTGGGATCGGCCAGCCTGATGGCGGCACGCCATCAGGCAGGCTCAGCAACCTTGAGCTAAGCGGCAGTTGAGCTAAATGCCCGGGCCTGCGTTACACCTTTCTGAGTGTTGTTAGCACAGCTTTAGGTGTTAGTCATGCTGGGCAAGACATTATAGACGCTATAGACGCTATCAAATATCTTGGGAATAAGTTGTGAAATGATGTTGATGCTTTACAAATTTGTTTACATTCTCTGTGAATGAAACACATGTAGCAATTAGTTGGACAATGTTGGTATCCTGCAGGGGAAATTGGATACTTACACCAATAGCATCTCTGCCTTAAGCTGCATTCAGACCTGAATATACTGTATATTCACAACAGTTCATCCTGTGGCTCCGGAACTGGCTATCTTGTAACCACAAGATTGCCAGTTCAAACCCGGGCTCCCCCAGAGTTATAGTGTCAATGTGTCCCTGACCAAGACACTCAACCCCTAACTGATCCCCATGCACTGGTTGGTAGCTTACATGGTTTTCGGTCGACCACTGGTGTGAATGGGTGAATGTGATGCACAATCTCTGTAAAAGCTCCTTATATAAATACATTATTTACCATGGCAGGGTGCACTGTACCTTTTTGTGCAATTCTCATATTTGCATTGAGTTTGTAGGTAACCTCGCTGCTCTAACCATCCAAATCTGAACACAGCCTTAGGCTCTGACCAGGCTTTTCTCTTTGCAGATGAGTAAGCCTGGGACAGAGGCTATGAGAATGGAATGTACTCAGGTATCGGTTGAGCACGGAGTGTAATGTATGATAATGCACGATGATAAGCGTGCCCCTCACTTGGCACACGTGTGATCCCCTGTTTTGCTAGAGAACTCCTCGGTTGTTTTGTTGTGTGGCATATTTGGTGGTGTCATGTCACGTGGAGACCAGAGGAAAGCATCAAGGCGGGAATCAAAAGTCAAATGTTGGGTATCTGTGCTTGGAAGCTGGGGACTCCGAGCTGCCCCTCCCAGGATGCTGTCTGTCGGCACTGGGCCAGCACTTCCTGTGCCTCTACTCCCAACACTTCCTGTCCCTGTGCTACAGCCCAGATCAACAGAATAGATAGAGAATTCTGTGTGTGTGTGTGTGTGTGTGTGTGTGTGTGTGTGTGTGTGTGTGTGTGTGTGTGTGTGTGTGTGTGTGTGTGTGTGTGTGTGTGTGTGTGTGTGTGTGTGTGTGTGTGTGTGTGTGTGTGTGTGTGTGTGTGTGTGTGTGTGTGTGTGTGTGTGTGTTCGATGTTGCTCCCAGACCTGCTGAGACCAGTTCTTCTGATCCATGCAGATCCCATATCCTGGTCAGACCTAATTGAAAGTTTAACCTTTCAGCCACTTTTAAAGCAATGTTCAATTAATAGGCCGGGTATAATGGCAGTGTCTTTAGTTGATATTACATTTAGAACAAGTCTTATAGCTGTAAGAACGAGTACAAAAGTATTTAAATTTCTGGTTAAATCCATCAGCATTAGTGTATATTTTGTTAATGCCAGACACAACATTCCCCATCATTTATGTTACTCCTATTATCTTTTTATGTCATATTGTGGGCTAGATCTAAAGGAAATAGTTAACAAATAGCGTGCAAAATGCATTATAGACTATTTTTGTCAGTTATTTTGTTCCAAATTAGCAGAAATCTTGCATCTGCTTACTTCATTGTGTGGTCAGTGGTCTTCAAGCTGTCACACTGGGCAGACTCAATGCAGACTGCATTCTATGGAAAGGATTACTTCCTGGTTGTTCTGTTTACTTAGGCTGGACTTTCTTCCTGGGAATAACTCAACTTTCCAAATATAACCACCACATGCTGATACATTTTTGGCAGTCACCATGGCATTCTGGGGAACACTCCCATGTCAGTGGCCTCATTGGTTAAACTTGCCAAGTTTGAGGCTTATACCAGTATATAATGTAATGTGATGTATATAAGTATGGCCTGTACTATATAGCTACTTGTGATATTATGTTGTGTTGATGTATGTTTTGAATAATTTGAAATGTCACCCATCAAGTGACATTGCATTGATGGAGGGGAAGGTTAAGAATCTTTGTGTTGTACTTGCAGTATTTGATGACATAGTTTGTGTTAAAACACGTTCAAGTACAAATACATGAGCCTGTCTATAGACTCTTATGGATGCTTGTTTTTCCATTGAGGCCTGCAAGATCAGTTAGTCACAGGGAGACATTTTTCCAAGATACAGTATGTTAGCCAGCTTTGGGCAGTGCCAGAAGTCAGCTATTTGTGCTCTGATAGCAGGTTTGAGCCAGTCTAGTGCTTCAGGGCAGCTAAGGATTGGTCTGTCTACTCTATATAGAGCCGTAAACATTTTTACTAGCTGGATATGATGACTTGATTTGCTGTTATTTAAATTGTCTGCTCTCTCTTCGCAAGTATTTAGGGCCTGCATCATGGTCAGGAACAAATATTCAATAGAATCTGAAAACCAAGTGGGAACCCTGTTGGGAGAAAGAAAATCTTTCCGAAATGTAATAAAATCCTAATTGGACTGTGAAACAATCCATTCTGGGCCATTCAAGGACTTGTTGACAAGGTGCAGCACTCAACATTACAGTACTTAGGCTTTGTTATTATCCACTTCTGGCTAACAATCAGTGATTTTGCAAACCTCTTATGGTCATGGGTTCAAGACAATCAAGGAAAAAAGGGAAAAAGTATAGCTTAATACTGGTGTGAGATCACGCTCTTTTCAAGGGTGCAATAGTCTCTTTAATTCCGGCCCCCATTCTTTGTGTATTGGCTTGTGTGTTTGTACTTTAGGTTGAATGTCCCCCGTTTTATATTATCTGCTGACTCCCAGAGTCAGTTGGAATTCGCCATCTTTGCATGCATCTTAGTCATAGCACAGATTTGCGCGCATACACACACGTCACACACACACGCACGCGCGTGCACACACACACACACACACACACACACACACACACACACACACACACACACACACACACACACACACACACACACACACACATATTCAGTAGTCTCATAGAAATGCATACAATACACTAAACTACAAGCCTTGTGCTGCTCATTAGCCTACTGCTCTGGAATCTGCAAGTCATTTTATTGCTGCACTCTGACTCATCATCCACTTCCACTAAAAATGATTAAAGGGATAGCAGTCTTAAGTGGTTAGTTATCGATTTAGTTGATTATACTGTAAAAAGCAGATTTGATCTCTTGATTTATAGAAACAAAGAAAAAATGCCTTTATATTATTTTGATTGATTAAAAAACTAAAAAAAAGTAATCGTTTGGGATCATAATCAATAGTTGCAGCCCTCCTTCCGTTTTCCATGGAAATGTGAGTTCCGTCGCCAAGTTACCTCCATGTGGGTCATTTGGACAAAATATAACTTCGCCGGTGTTTCAAATGGCATGTGGATTCATAGATAATAACAGAACTGTCATGCAAAAGATCAAGAATACAAGTAGTCCTAGATCCTAAATATTCTGTATCCTAACCCTAACCCATTTTGCTACAGGCAGCTAACCTATGCACAATACATTGTTGAAAGTGTAGTTTCCCATCTCCACTGTCACACATTGTACATCCACATCTGCATGATTACAGCTATCGGTGATGACTAGATTCATGACTACTGTTTATTTATATTTAAAATTGGCTCTGCAGTGTTTACTCCTTTTGGCTCCTGTGTATTTGATACACAGGAGGGGGGGGGGGGGGGGGGTAGTTTGGAATATTCCTCCAGTCCAGATGTTGACCAGTATCAAATATCTGCTGCCAGTACTTGTCACACTTTTCAAGACAGCAGCTGGGAGATAATCAAGCAAACTATAGTAAGCAGCGACCATTTACATTTCTTTGGGTTATTACTGTCAAGTTCTATAGGAATTTCTCTGTTAATAGCCGTCATGGATATAGAACCCTCAAAGAAGGGTCTCCGATTATGTGGTTACATCAACCACTAGTATACAGCGTAGCATTCTTCTATATGGCGGCCTGTTTAGAAATGCATTCACACAGTCTCACACTTTATTATTAGCAAACTGGAGACTGGCGATGTGATACTGTCTTACCTTTTTTTCTAATCCAATTAGACATCATTGTTGTTATTCACCGTATTTAGCTTGGTTGATGCTATCAAGAGGCCGGGCTATGTGATTCGTGTCATCTATTCTCCTCGGCTCTTAACTAGATCAGTGTGTGAGGACGAGTAAAACAGAGCGGCTTCTTGTACTGTGGTATCTCTCTTTTCCCTGTCCTCATTCCCCACAGATGGTTTCATTTACGTTTTGTTTTTTTCTTTCTTTCTGTGTGTGTGTGTGTGTGTGTGTGTGTGTGTGTGTGTGTGTGTGTGTGTGTGTGTGTGTGTGTGTGTGTGTGTGTGTGTGTGTGTGTGTGTGTGTGTGTGTGTGTGTGTGTGTGTGTGTGTGTGTGTGTGTGTGTGTGTGCATGCGTGCATGCACGTGTGACTGTGCGTGACTGGGCGTGCATGTGTGTGGTGTTTGCGTGTGACTGTGCAATGCATCTGTGTTTGTCTGTGTGCTGTTGGCGTGTGCGTGTGTGTGTCTGTGTCCATGTGTGATTGCTGCTAACATCTTCCTGATAATCCACATGCCACAAACATTCTTCAGAGCGTATGTTTTACCATATAAGAAGAAGTATGTCCCTGGCAGCCAGAGAATGTAATGTGAGTTACCGAACCCTAATTTATACTTGTCACTTGTAGAAAATAACAGATTTTCAAGAACAAGAGGGGAAAGGAGTGGATGTTAATGGGGGTGATTTCCTGTCAAATTACTAGGTCCTTTTTTTAAAACTCACAGTTTCTTAGTTCCAAAATAAACTTGCTTAATGTATTTACAGTATTTTACGCCTTAAAAGCACTCATTCTTCAATATACCACTTTCCCCAGTAGCAAATGCCATCATTCATACAATTTAAGTTTACTATTTTAAATCCCTGAGACGTTTTGAACGAACCTATCCAAAGAATGTCCTGTGACTTTACTTTTCTAGCATATTGTACGCAGACCTATTAGTTGAGTACATATTCAGCTGAAATAATATAGCTCAGATGCTTTTCCCATCCCTCTGAGACCTCAGAACGCCATATATAATGTACATCATTGGCTCTCAAAGTAGGACCTAGTTATTATAGCTATCTATTGGAGGTCCTTGACAGGAAAAGGTTTGAGTTCCACTGCTGTACATGCGACTAGCGGCAATGCATGCCACAGGAAGTGTCCTATCATGGCTGAAAGAGCAGAAGGCATGAAGACACATACTGTATGGACATATTTCTTAATCTGAACACATGACTGACTATGTCTAATCTCTCCAGAGACACACTGTAGGCTCACACAGTCTTTCATATTCTAACTAGTCTGTATATATGGGAAGCACTGAAAATGATCCCTGCCACATACTTCCGTTTCGCTTTTGCCATCACATAAATATGTCCTACTGGAAAGTTGGAAACCAAAAGAACTAAGACTATCAAAACCGCTCCTCGGCAATTTGCAACTTCACACTACACAAGTCTTCTGGCTTACCAAAGTATTCAGTCAA
Organism: Benthosema pterotum; assembly: GCA_039105355.1. NCBI lineage: Eukaryota > Metazoa > Chordata > Actinopteri > Myctophiformes > Myctophidae > Benthosema > Benthosema pterotum. Next base: position 40,729,740 of record CM076979.1, read on the forward strand.
TCAGTCAGTCAATCAAACTAGTGTGATGCTTAGCAGAAAAATAGACATGTAAAGGAATTCAAAGGAATATTAAAATAGATTTTCACAAAGAGAAATGACAAACAGGACAGCACAACTTAGTGGAGTTACAGACATTGGCATTCAGTGATTGTGGAAGAGTTGACTGTCATGAAAGACTATAATGTGAGTCTATGAGGGGACCCCCACTTTAGACAGCAGGGGCACACAAGACAGGTACACATGGTTTGTGTGTTACAAACCATACTTATACTGTATATTCAGCACACAAACAAACTACTCTTTGTTTAGTGGTAAATTCTTTTAAACCCTTAGTTTCTTGTCAATACAAAGACATTTAACTGATGAGAATTCATACGGTGTGTGTGTGTGTGTGTGTGTGTGTGTGTGTGTGTGTGTGTGTGTGTGTGTGTGTGTGCGCGCGCGAGCGCACGCACGTGTTTTTTAGACATGCATTGACTTTTTGTGTATTTTTGCTTGAGTGTTTCTGGCGCCTTTTTACAGCGTCCAGCCTGCCTGTTGAGTTGACCTGCAGCTCATGAATAGAATGTTTGTTTGCATGTGAAGGGCATTCTCCCCAGCCCATTACTTTACTCAGGAAATAACACTATCTGTTGTTTCAGGCTCTGCATACAGTATATTCTGTCTCGGTTACCCCATGGGCCTGGGGTTCATGGTGACAATTCGAGTACCCCAAAGCAGCTTAAAGAATGGAATGTAATGTGCAAATGAAAGTTCTCAGTGTATTCAAGCCAGTAACCAACTGAGTAACTATTTTTTTTTGTCATTTTGGGATAACCAATGGTCTGCAAGCTCACAATGCATAACGCTGTGACATGTAAGATCGTAGATCCACTATTCTTGTCATGGAACACCGTAGTACTACAGAGTATAATGAAATACTGCCTTACTGGCCGCCAGCTGGGGCTAATAAGGCAGGACCGAGGAGAGAGAGAGAAATTCAGTAGGCAGAAGGAAAGAGGGAAGAAGATGACGGTTGCCAAAAGGGGGTTTCTCGAGAAATTCTTTGCTTAAATGGGTTGTGTACTGCCTGCGCTCCCCAACCGTTCTTAAAGCCGTTGTTAACGGGTAGGTTATGTAATGAGAGTTAGCCTAATAAAAAAATCTTCAAATGCCCTCTTATGGTTTCAGCTGCGAGAGTTAATGTGGAGTATAGGATACAGTCATGCACAGCAAAGAGTTTGCAAACGTATTTATGTCTGACTCTTGCACGGCCTCCGATCCCTGACTTTGTGTGTTAGTGCCACACACAACAGTATAAACATATTCACAGAAAGAACGAAGTTGCTACTGGTGTGTAGAAATACCCTTCGATTGTGCACACCCACGAGAAAAAGTTGGATACACAAAGGAGGCTGTGCAGAAAATGCTTTCATACAAAGCCAAGAGCAGATGACATTAATGTCCAGCTGCTAAAGCAACATGCTGTGTTGACTAGAGAGGAGAGTTCGAGAACCATCTATGGATTGCACGGTGTACACTCAATGTGCTGCTGTCCACATCACATGTGCTAGGCATTATTCCATAATGTGGATGAAATGAGCTACGTATACAAGTTGGTATCTAGAGCTACTTACTTGTAACGTGTCATAACTAGCAGTACATGCAAGTGATCATAGTTAACTGAAATTGCAACGGTCCACTTGGTTACCTCATAGCATCAACGTCCGCCACACCCACTGTTAATGTGCCCCTAACTGTAACCCCCCCTCCACACACACACACACACACACACACACACACACACACACACACACACACACACACACACACACACACACACACACACACACACACACACACACACACACACATGATTTTCCATTCTGGCGTACATGGAATGGGAAATGGCGTTTCTTGCGTAAGAAACGGTCAGTCTATGACACAATGGAATGGAATGGTGGTCTGCACAAATAGGCCTACTAATTAGTTTTCCCCATCTGTAAGTTATTTCCATTGATCTCTGGTGTAATTTCCCCTCCCTCCTCTATTTTAAATAAAACATCAAGTCGTTTTGTGGTGGTCAACTGGATTTTACTAACATTTGCTGCACTGGATAAATTACAGACAGTATAATTAATGCCTTACTGGTAACAAATGACTAATGAATGGTCTACCAGCTACTGAACTCTGTGCTAGATTAGCTGTAAAATGATTGCACGCTCTAAATCAGTGGTTCTCAACCTTTTTTGTACCAGGGCCCACTATTTATTCAGAATTTGAGCCACAGACCACCATTTGATGACATTTTAGCCCCACAGACCCCAAAACTAAAGATTTCTTTTGCCTTTGTCCACAATTCCAGGCTTGATTTGGGAAACAACAGATACAGATCAAAATGACCATTAATCTTCTACATTCTCTAGTTGTATAGATTAGGGCTAAATCAGATGGTGGATATTTTAACTCTTGAGAGTGTAAACATGAAACCATATGGAGCCGCAAGGGTCCATATGGTTTTACTCTCAAAGAGTTAGATTAACCAACCATTAACCAACTTTCCATCATTTAGCCTGGGGACCACGTGGAATCCTCTCAGGGACCACTGGTGGTCCCCGGACCACTGGTTGAAAACCCCTGCTCTAAGTATATGTACTGTCCAGTGCAGGCAATCCACTGCTTCTACCCCACTGCTTTTGTCACGACGTGAGAGTATACACACACAGCTCTTAATGCTGGTCAGTTAAGTAAAACCCATCTTAGCAACTGCATAGTGCAATCATGGAAATGTCCCTTTCCATTTGTACAAACATTGAATGAATGTTAGTATATTGTAGTAATTGGATATCAAATGATAAATGTACTGCCGTTGTGTGACATGTCCAGTCCTTTGAATCAGAGAGGTCAAGGTCAGCTCTGTTTGAATGTGGCCTTGCAGGGGGGTTAGCTATTGCATAAACTCCCTGGCCAACAGAAAGGAAATGCCTTTATATGCTTCTCTTATTGCCACTGCTGCTCTTCATTGTTTACCAAAGGCAGGGGAGAACCCCCCTCCTACTTCTTGCACAGTAAAATCCTCAGTGTTAAATCTAACTCTGAGTGAAATCTGTGACAGGGTAGTGAACTCTCTCACACTACTGCGGATACTTCGGGTTCAACTCCTCGGCGGCCTCTCCAAATTTGTCTACACCTTATAATGACTAAACACAGATTGGTGACAGTTGTAGATGACAGGCAGGCCTAAATTGGGGAGAAAATGAACAATCAACAGTTGTAATAGGCATGTTTCTTGTGAGATAAAAAAGATCTTCCAAGGCTCTCTCCATCTGTGTGCAATTAATTTCTTATGCAACCAACTCAGTTCAAACACTGCTATATGAAACACAAGTCACCCCAGAGAGCTCAAAGAAGAGGCTATTGTATCCCAGTTTCTCATTGTCCACAGATGGTATCTGACGATCTGTCCAATTGATTTTCTGTTTCATTTTAACAGCTTTATTTGAATTCGATATCAATCACGCCCTCTGGGGAACTGTAATGCAGAGTATGCATAACCTCAGTCGTTTCACAGTTGATACAGAGGGTAAGGCTGAGGTCTTTCTTTCTCATCCAATCCCTTACTACTGTAGTGACTTGGTGAGGTGGTCGTATGGCAAAATAGGTTCTCACAATAACATTGACTACTCATTGTAATAAGATGAGATTTCTACCATTTGAGTAACGTAACGTGACACACGTTACTTGTAAAAAAAAAGTGCTGTATAAATGCACCATTGACAAAATTACTAGGTGTGGATGTTAACCACTTTACTGCTCGACAACATCTAAATTATTAAGTTTTTTGTGATATTATTTTAATACTTAAAAACTTAGGAGTCATCAGATGACTTACATAAGCTGCGCTAATGCGATCTCAATGACTGAATCCAGGTTGCATTCTTTAGGTTGTGTATTTTGGAATTCGACCCTTCTAAAGGATCTGAGGTATGTCCTACTTTCCTGAAGGAACCCTCGAGCGAAAAACCATCCTACCTCAACAACAACCTTATTCTTAGTCGGCACAAGAAAGTCCTCAGTATTCACTGATTTGTAAAAATAAATGTCACCAAATGGTCTTTGTGGTTTCATTTGTACATTCACATTTGAATGGACACTACTGTCTGAAAGTAAGTTTGTGGTACTGAAGAACTGAGGATTCAAGCAGGGTTCCTCTGAGAGGCACAGACTATATAAGAGCCAGTGTTTTTCACTTCCTCGTGCTGTTAGCTATCCGGAGAGTATAATGGACAGTGTCTCCAATATGACACCATGCTGTCAGAGAAGATTAAAATTGCTCGCTGAACTTTCATCCCTCTCTTTATGACGCCTCCGCTGGCGACAGCTGTGGCCAGAGGCAACGACTGCATTATGACGGTCCATACAGTGCATCTGTCCGTCCGCTATCATGAACGTGATATCTCAGGAACTTTCCATTTTGCCTAAACACACACAACTTCTTTTATTGAATTCCTTTCTAAGCCTTCACTACACCGTATAAAAGTGCTTGAACCCTCTCTGCAGTGTTCTCTCATTCTCAAACACAAGTACATACAGAAGAGTGTACAGATGGAAGCAAGTAGTTGGATTATGTACCTCTTCAAAGCTAAATGTACACCAACGTGTTCTATGCATTCCTCTGCCCATTCCCCTCCCCCCTTCTCAAACCTCCTGCAATCCCGGGTTTAACTACTATGCAAGTCCCTGGTCACAACACAATCTTTAGAGGAACGCATCTTTCAGTGCGGAGGAGGAAACCCACATGTACACACAAGTTGGATAATGGGTTGGATCTTGGGAGAGGAAAAGCAAGGCTAGATCACTGTATGACCTCTGTTGCTCTCTCTCTCTCTCTTTCAGGCGGAGGGCGACGTAGCAGGGCTGAACCGTCGTATCCAGCTGGTGGAGGAGGAGTTGGACCGGGCCCAGGAGAGGCTGGCCACGGCGCTGCAGAAGCTGGAGGAGGCCGAGAAGGCTGCAGACGAGAGCGAGAGGTCAGTCAAGTTCACGTTAAATTTGAATTACAGACAATTGAGAGAATGGACTTGGAGTCAGGGGGTCCAGGAATGGATCAGCCTGCGCCCAGTGTGTGTGCAAGCGTACATGTGTGTGTGTGTGTGCGTGGTGACACGCTCCCTTTCTCGACTGTATATGCTTACTTTATTTTATCTCTGGTTATTTTAATATTTCAGTCAGTCAAACATGATGAATAAACAAACACGGGCAGCCTAGAAGTGTGCATTACAGAGCGTTAAATGTACACCATTATCTTACCAGGAAGGGAAATTAAATGATGTGAGCCAAGCAAATCAGTCCTCACCTTCTATGATGAATGTGTTAATGAATCATTTGCATTCTCTTGACCGTTGGTCTATGACCAGCTAATATTGCATTTAAGTCCAGATCTGTGTGTCTCTTATGAGATTAGGGGGATGAAGGTGATTGAAAACCGGGCATGTAAGGACGAGGAGAAGATGGAGATACAGGAGATGCAGCTGAAGGAGGCCAAACACATCGCTGAGGAGGCTGACCGCAAATACGAGGAGGTGAGCCTGAAGACATAGTGGTGACCACTTTTAATAGGATGTGCCATTAGTCAGCTCAGAACCCACCACCAAAGATCGGATGACGACAATCGTCTATAGCAGGGGGCTTCAACCTTTTTCATACCAGGGCCGAGTATTTATTCTGCGTTTTAGCCACGCACCACCGTTTGATGTTTAGTCTTTCGAACGCAAAACCAAGATTTTTCAAGTTTTTGTCCCACAATTTATGAGAGATAACTGGCAAAATGTTGGCCAAAATAACAATTCCTCCACATTTTCTTAATGTGTACAACTGTAGATTCTTGAAAATTAAGTAATCCAGATGTTTAAATATAATTTAACTCTTGAGAGTGTAAAATGAAACCAACGGACCCGTAAGGGTTTCATTCTACAATCTAGGGAGTTACAGATCTAGGCTATATAAGGGTCCATTTGGTTATCAACTGTCCATCACCTAACCCTAACCTGGAATCCTCTCAGGGACCACAGGTGGTCCAAGGACCACCTGTTGAAAACCCCTGGTCTGTAGCTAATGTGATTGTCATATATTTACAAGTCTTCAGAAGCATTAAAATTGTAAGCGTGCCGTCACGCTTGTTCACCTCATTCTGAGCCTCATTCAAAGAAAAAAATGCCTCTAATAGAAAGACTCCCTTGACATTGTGACATCGACCGACGGCCATCTTGCTACAGGCGAAACATGGCCTATGCGAGCGCCATTATACAGTATGGTAAATATTAGCGAGGCTATAAAGGTTCTCTTGGTGCCCTGCCAAAACACGTAAAAAAAGAGTTCCTTGCGGCGATGAGTTGGGCTTGATTTGTACTTTTTTGATTATAGATGGCATTGCTCAATCACACCACACAACACATCGCCCGAGCTTTTTGAGCTTGTCAATCTTTTGACTATTGTCCAAATAGGGTTAAGGTGATACAAACAAATCTCTATTTTCAGGTGGCCCGTAAGCTGGTGATTCTAGAGGGAGAGCTGGAGCGGGCTGAGGAAAGAGCAGAGGTGTCAGAACTGTAAGTACAATATTCACCTTCACCTTAGCACAAACCTGTCTGTATATTCCAGTATCAGAGCTAAATATCAATCTATGATCAATCAATCTATCGCCTCCCGACAGTAAAGCCAGTGACTTGGAGGAAGAGCTAAAGAATGTAACCAACAACCTCAAGTCCCTAGAAGCCCAGTCTGAGAAGGTGAGTGCAAACAGAGTTTAATTTCTGACAAAGGTGCCATACACCTACTGTATATGGCAAACAAAATATGGTTACTTTTAAATACTATTTGGCAGATGTCCAATCCCACTATAAGAGGTTTACTGTGTTCTGTCATTTGAAAATCCTTAATATTAAAGGGACAGTAATTTCAGGGAGGCATACATCGTCCTTAAAAGACCAAACTCCCTTCATAATACACTAAGTGTGCATAGAACCTAGTGGAACCAACTATAACCTATTATTTTCTCCTGAAATTGTTTAGATCAAAACATCAACATGAAGGTCATTTGATAGATAACTATTATAAGTATATAGTGGCAAACCACTTACTGAAATCACTAAACATCTAACAAATTGGTCTGTGAGGGTTTATTTGGAAGTTGGAACACTCTGTAGTTGTGGGCACACAGCGAAACCTGCCCAGACTTCTACTGAACAGTACATTCCTCCCCAGGCACAGGCAGGCAGTCTGACGCGGTGCCAAGCCCTGACACACGCTTGCTCTGCTTCAGTTAAACATGCAATGCCTTGTTCGCATTATCACGGTGCCAGGCTGTGCCTTGGTTGGGAACACAGCGGTAGCCATGGTGATGCCGTGCCATACCATATGTGCATATCCACCTGCATATTTGTGTGGTTTGCCATGCTTATGTAGAGAGAGAAAACACATACCTGTATTGGTAATGTGCTTTAGGACTAGTCAGACTAGTCCCAAACCCGGATGAAGGCATTATGGATCGCTGAAACGTTGGCCTTTTTTGTGTAAATAAATGTGTGTAAGTGACCTTGTGAGTGTGAAACAACATGCTTGTGTAACCACCTGGATTCAAAGTGGGTCTCTCACTTGGGTCTCCCATTTGGGGAACACCCACCACTCTTCCAAAAGTGAATTACCCTCCCCCTGGCCAAGGGAGATATTAACCATCTGGTCTTACAGACAGAGTTACACTCTGTCCATTCACAAACACGTGCATATCGGCTATAAATGACCTCTTTCATGTCTGTGATTTTCAACAGTACTCAGAAAAAGAGGACAAGTATGAGGAAGAGATCAAGGTTCTCAGTGACAAGCTGAAAGAGGTGAGACAAATCTGCTTGCGGTGTACACTCACTACTGATAACAAGGATTGGGAACTGTTGGCGCACTTTATTAATTTGCGGTGGCTAATGTCCAGCCCAATTAATTCAATTTATTGTGTAAGAGAACACATATTTGCTTTCACCTTGCACTTTTGTTCGCCACAATGGAAATTGAATTATTTCTGATGGACAATAGCTGCTGACCTTCAGCAAAATCCACTGCAGTTTACAAAATGGTTTCATGGAATTAATAAATTGAGGTTGATGTCCCGTGGCGCCGCACTAGCAACTCCTACTGGTTGATCCTCTGCAGTCTGTATACACTATGCCCTTCCAAAAACAACTCACAGAGTGCTCACAGGTGAGATGAAGTGGTCAGCGACCCCAACAGGAGGCATGTGCTTGTCTACTGTACATCAGTGGCTTTTGACCTATTCAAGCCACAGCCCCCGACAATAATCATAATTGAATTGGGCAGGGCTGTTTTTGCCAGGCTAGGCAGTTGCCTGGGGCGTCATGGGGGGCGACCAGACATGCTTTAAAAGGATCCCAGGCTAGTAAGCCTCATATGGATAAATACATTATACTTGCCCTCTATAACTAGAATTAAACTTTTAAAACACATAGGAATATGTTCATTAGTTTAAAAATAGTTCATATTTTTATCCCTTGGGTGGATATATTTTGTCCACCTAGTAAGTTCACCCCTTACCTCGTTTTATAGTCCTTTATTTAACCAGTGGGGATCGCCATTTTCATTACAAACATAGCAGTATACACTATATACATCTATGTTTTACGTTGCAATGCTGGGTAATCAATGAACCAATGCAATTCATTGAGCTCCCCTTACTGGTGAGGGGGGCTCCAGAGAAAATCTTGCCTGGCACTCCAAATTGCTTAGACACGCCACTGGAATTGGGGACCCCCAAAATAATCATATCTGAACTGGTTACCCCCATCCTGACAATTAAGCACCTGTAGGAGGTAAGGAATTTGTTTGTCTTGGTTCCATAGTCATTGAATATAGCAGATCTACAGTTGTACAACTGCATAACTTCTAGGGACCTGCAAGTTGAGAACCACCAGTCATATGGCAATGATTGAGATGAAGAGTTAGAAAAATGCAAACTTTCAGTTCCATGGCAAATTGACAAGCAGCGAGGACAATTACAAAGGCAACACACACCTTTAGGTCAAATTTGTTACAATGCCTGAGGTAACTATTTCTGTGTTCCTTGCCAGGCTGAAACCCGTGCAGAGTTTGCTGAGAGAACAGTGGCCAAACTGGAAAAGTCCATTGATGACCTGGAAGGTATGAGTGCATAGTGCATGCATGCACACACGCACACGCACACGCACACACACACACACACACACGCACATGCACACGCACACATACAGACACAGTAGCATGGCCCTTTCCTGACTAGCTCGTAAATGAAAACAAAAATAATGCTTGGTATATAGTGACGCATTTACTGTCAGTGAATAAGCAGACCTGCCAAGCGTTGTCTGGGGAACCCCAAGTGAGCGGTTTGGTGTAGTTTCTTCTAGGTCAAGGACGTCGGGCCTTGTTACTCAATCCTCCATATCTACCGGTACACTTAATGCAAACGTCCCTTATTCTTGCGCAGTACATTTTGACATGACAGGACGCCCTGGCTGGGGCCCGGGGGTGTCCTGTTTCAGCAAGGTTGGAAATATTTTCTCTCAAAAGAAAAGGTTTCCTTGCCAAACGTATGGAAACTCCTTACTAAGACAAGCTAATAAAATACAGCCTGGGTCTCCAAGGTAAAGAACTATGCAGTGGCCCTTTTTCTCCCTACAAGTGCAAAGCCCTCCTTTCGCAAAGAACAACTAGGCTAGGTCTGCTGTTCTGCAAAGAGGACAGAATGTGCTCAAATGTTTTTAGGTTAGCATTATTTAGATGTTGAGCTACAGGCAACTTAGTTTGTGGAGTTATTGGGGCCCCTTTATGAGGTACTGTATTTGGTCCAAAAAGCTGTCACTCGGCAAAAGGGCTCGCGACATGTTTCGTGTTTCATGTTTGCGACCATAGATATGTCATAATTCATTCTTCAGCACATTTCTGCCTCGTTAAAGCTGTTATGTCTTTTTCCCCCTCTACCTCTCCTCTGTTGCTGTTTGCCTTCCACCTTTCATTCATTTTCTGCTCTGCTGCTGCTGTCCATGGCATCTGCATGTACTTCTTCTCAACCTTTGACCTGCAGATGAACTGTATGCTCAGAAGCTCAAGTATAAGGCCATCAGCGAGGAGCTGGACCATGCCCTCAATGACATGACTTCCCTGTAAACCCCTCTCCCTCTCATTCTCTTTCTATCTCGCTCTCCCTCGCCCTAGAAGACTTTTCTGAATTTCAACCTTTTGTCTCTTCTTTATTTGGTGCCTTCTGTCCATCTCACTATGCAAAACAATCTGTGCAAAGATAATTCAATTCAATTTATTAAAGTCTTTACCTTTCCTACATTGCCACTTTATGTCTTCTTTCTGCTTTTACTGTTATATTGTAATTTGATATATAAACAGTCAACCGAGAACAGTACTAGTACCTACCGGTACATTACCTAATATCAACCAGTTTTACTGTATAAGGTGAGCTTTGTTTGATGTTAGCATGGATTTGTGCAGTGTGCCCCTCACAGTGATGGCCCTAATGTCTAATAATGCCCTGTTATGTTTAGGTGTGTGTGTGTGTGTGTGTGGGGGGGGGGGGTGCGCGCGCGTGTGTGCGTGTGTGTGCACTCATGCATGTGTGTACAGTATGTGTGTGTGTGTTTGTGATAACAACACTAAATTTACACTAATTAATGCAATCAATGATCTCTACATAACACATTTTTTGTGAATCAGTAGGCCATTTTATTAATGTAGAGCACTGATGTCAAACATACGGCCCGCGGGCCGGATGCGGCCCGCGCAATGATTTAATCCGGCCCCAGACTTGTAGAGCAAAAATGTCTGAGTCTATCAAAAAAAAAGTAAGTCTCTAGCACGTTCCTATCAAAAGTTATGGTCGTTTAAAGAAATGCTTCTGAGTTCTCTTCTCTGAGCACCAGTCCGCTAGCTTCACAGCTGGGAGTGCTTAATTGATTGGAATGTTGACTCGCAGAGAGTGGAGGGGGGAGGGGAGGGGGGGGGGTACTGGCGCTGCAAAGTGAGAACTATACTTCAGCAGTAAACTGACTCCACCAGATGGGGCAGCAGAGAGAGGAGTATTCCCTCCTCCTCTCTCTGCTGCCCCATCTGGCGGAGTCAGGTTACTTCACCAGTATAAGGGTCTATAACTGAGGGATCATTCAGATCACAGCTTGGCTATTTAAATATAAATACGGGTAGTAATAATAATAATCCAATTCAGAGTTTAAAAATATACTGTATTTTAGAAGCATTAGTTATTGTTATTCATCATTATTTTTTAATGTTCGATGATCCATCACTTCAATAAAAAGCAGGTCTGCATAATTCCTTGGGTTGTGTAGCCATTTCCAAATTTCAGCTAAGACCATTTGAAATTTAATTTTTTATATTTTTGACTGGTTTATTGGCGCACTGTAAATAAAAATAGCATCTCCCATAGCAAATGTCTTAATCTAGTCTACAAGTATAAAACCAATATGAAAGTCATTAATAACTATTAATAGCTACTCTTAATAATAAACGTGATTGTGTGATACTGTAGCGTAGAAGTTACGGCTGTGTACGTAAACATGCATGTGCATGCTTGCAGTCTGTGACTGGTCTGTGACTGGCACCGCGGCGTGACTGGCACCACGGCGTGACTGGCTCTGCGGTGCTTCGGCCCCCATGAAGTCACATTAAGTCCAATGCGGCCCCCACCCCAAAATGAGTTTGACACCCCTGATGTAGAGTATGCATGCAGAATTCTGTTTTATTATATGGGTTGGGTTTTTGAGGGGCACTAGGCCCTCCTATGTCCAACTCTGAGGCAAAAGTGAGGACACAAATTGTGATTGAACAGAATAAGATGTGTATGACCTTCACACAGATGCTATTTGTATTTTGCATGTGGAACAACTTAACACAACCAAAGCAGTTATGCAAAACATTTAATGCATAGGCAAAATACAGTAAAAGAACCATGCTGAGCATGGAATATTGACGGAATATTGACACATGATGGAAATGTATTTTGTATTTGTTTATTCGTTCTTTTGTTGTGTTTTAACACCTTGCTTTCTGTGCCTTTCTCTCTAGAAAAACTATCATTTGCCAAAGAGGAGAATCTGGGCATGCATCAAGTCCTGGACCAGACTTTGCAGGAGCTCAACAGCTTATAAGCACAGAAAGGATTAGATGTTCATGCTACATTCCATCAATGTTCAACTCCATTCCACATTTTGAGCTGTAAAGTCTTATTCTCCAGGGAGAAGGGGATTAACTTAATACTTAGTACCCTACATTTTTTATTTTTCATTCTAAGGCACAGCTTTATTTCTGCAATGAAAATCATTCAGAACACGTCACCATTTTTGTATGTTGTCCTATGTTCGCAGGATGTCTCTATCAGGAACTGTTTTTGACCACTTTTGTATAAAGAATGGACAAAGAATATATTTACCAAACACCCATCACACTTTTATCTGGTGACACAAGAGCTTAGACCCTTTTCTAGTGTCACAGTTTCAAAGCTTATACTGTAGAATACTTTATACTAGAATAGATTACATTTTGCTTGTTCGCCATTAGTGTGGCTCACAAGTGCCATCTAGTGGTGTTAAATGAGGATGGTAACAGACTACCTACATGCAAAACAAACTTTGATGTTGATCACAGGCTCCTCTATGACATCTTGGCAGTTGTTTCTATTCTTAATATATCTGTGTAAACACTACGGCCATATGGACATGTAAAATATGCATTCATCTCTGGTGCTCGCTGTGAAATAATGCTATATACATATTGTCCGATGTCTGCACGACATTCCATTTCAAATTCTTCATTCATATTTCATACATTAAAAGTGGAAGTAAAAATAACACTGCTCCTCATGATCCTGCACTATCTGTACCAGATGAACACAATCTATGCAAATCCAGTATGTCAAAAGCTTTTTCCTAATATGTACACGTTTCATGCACCAACATATTTTATATTTCTTCAAAACACTACCTTTCCATGATATTGACCTGCCCACTGATGTTTCCTGTAATGGCTGAGTTATAGTTAATAGCATTACAGCAAATGTTCTTATTACACTGCAATAGCTTGCTTTTAATCTAACTTGGATTGCAAAAATGGACACGTGGGACCACACTCCGAGTTAGATTATCACTTAGGGTGTTTGCATTGTGTAATGAATCTTAAAACCACTGGAGCCTGAGTCACGTTTTGTACACCGCGGATATTTGTTGTATATAGTAGATTAATGTTAGGTATGGTCACAGAAGTTGTATTGTTCAGATTGTTACACCACTTTTTTGGCAGGGGAACTCTTGAAACCAAAGAATACACATGCCAGAGATTATAATTCCATAAAATAGTATATTTGTTGTTGCAGATGAACACGGTTGTATTTCACTCTTAAGCCAAGGAAAAGCCTAACATTCTGTATCTGGTTTTGAAGCATTTCATCCACTTGCCCCCACTTTCAACTTAATAAATTTTTTACAAAAGATTTTTGGTGATTTGTTTTACTTACTTGTATTTTCATTACAAAATTAATATTTTATTGGCATGCAAAATAACCAACAATCATTCTGTGTCAAATTCTTCACTTACATATACAGGTATATGATTAGCATCATACTTTTACCATCAATTAAAAGAAAGATCTTCAAAATGTAAAAGATCGAGGATAATCTTTTTCAAGTTAGTGTTAGTAACAATAGACGGTATACAAGTGCATGATTTGTACAATTAAGAGAGATCTACAAAACAAAATAAAAGGGAAAGAAAGGCAAGATCTTTTGAGAGTTCAGCTGATGGCAAAAACAACTCATTCTGGCATGGTCCATGCTAGCCTGACCTCAATCTGAATTGTCATTTCGTTTCACTTTGTGGCAATTCAGGGCTGGAATCAGGCAAGGTCCATGCATGTTTATGCCAAACAATGGCCTTTGGTGTCTTTCTTTTTCGTGCTGTATTCTCCAGAAGAAGCAGCCTAGCATTGTTTTCTTCTGAAGGAGCAACCTAGAGGGACAAAGAGAAGCAATTTAGGTTAAACATTTCATTGTAGAAAAAGCAGATTGTGTTGAGACAAGTATGAGCAAAAATGAACACGTGTCCTTTACTGCGCGATGTCCATGAGTGCTACAGCTACAGACATGCTTGCACCTTGCCCAGTTTGGACAACAAAACATTGATGAAATCCAATTAACATTCCACCTGAAATGAACTGCCAAAAAGAATAAAAAAACATTGCCTCAGTGATATATCCCTAGATCAACAGGGTTTTGGGTATCGCAACATCATAACCCTCACTCAGGTGACCTAGCTGGGGTGGTAGCTGCAAGTAGCTACCCACAATCAGTCCCATTATCATTAGGGAAAGGCCAGACACTTCATTCAGGAGTAATGGATTCTCAAGCCGCGACCCAGCAAACATGGTCAGGGCTGTGACTAATTAGTGTCGTTTTGAATGTGGCCAGATCAAGGTAATCCAAGACTAGTAAAAATCTGGCCCAGAATATTATCTGATTTCAACTAACACAAATCCTGTCACTAAAGACGGACGTCCTTGGGTGAATTAGAGAGAGTCAGCCTTAGATAAGTAGTCAGATCTGGTCCAGAATAAACTTTATTATTACAATTGGTGAAGACGTTCTGGAAATGATGTAAAGACCAGGCCAGATCAAAGCCCATATGGGATGATCTTTACATCATTTCCAGGGTGTCTTTGAAATAATAAAGCTATAGCTAGTCTGGGACCTGCATCCGCCTCCATCTCACAGAAGACACAGGCTGGGTGTACCAACCCATACGGCAGTTTTATTATTAATTTATAGATTATTTTATTAAATGATAGAATATAAGTTATAAACTATTCAATCTATTAGTTAGAGTAATAGTTGCACCCAACTGTTGTATGAGGTGTTGTGGAGCTACTTTTAAAGTCATCGTATTTCTCCCATTGTATTTCTCAATCTTGTCATTTTGATTTATTGATTGAATTTTGTATTAACATAGATCTATAGTAGATTTCAAGCACAACTCAATACAAGACTGTTAACTGGTGGACGAAACCATAAAGCATTTCTTGTTCACAAAAGAGTCCACCATGTGGAGACTTCTTTAAACCTAAATGTCTTCATAATGATAACTGTTGCTATGGTGGCATAGGAGCAAAATTAATCTAGTCCCTTTTTGTGTTGATTCTGCTGAATCTGAGTTACACATGGTTTGTTGAACCCTCTCTGGTGTTGTGGGAGTTGACTTTGTTGACATTGAAGGTGCGGTGAGCCTGAAACGGTGGCAGACCAGACCCACACGATGCTGTACTGTCACCACCTACGCCAATCCAGTCTGTCAAAGTGGGCAGGGGTGGGTGGGTTTAGATTTGTCTACCTTTGTAGATTTGTCTACCTTTATAGACATGCCTATGAAACACAAACCTGTAATTTCCACAGGCAAGCTCTGAAAAGGTATTGCAGAGAATGCCCACTGTGACACTGTACGTTCTTCAATGTAAAGTATGAATGATTCACCTGCAGTCAGTTGGCATTTCCCCCCACGAGGCTGGCACAGCAGTAAGGAACAGCCCCCACATGGCACCACCCGTTGGGCATGGCTGAATATGGTAGTGATCTTGTAGCAGCCTGAGCAAAATTAAAGACTTAAAGACAAGTTTGGATTGTCTGTCTGGATTTGAGGAGATATATATATTCACTTGGTATGACCTCTGGGTAAAACACATGCAGCATTGTTCACCTGGGCATTTGACATCCATAAAGTAAGAGTTGGGACTCTGAACCAGACGCTTCTTCTTGTGTTTTCTCCTCTCATCTGCATGGCTGGGGTGCATCAGGTCTTTGGCCAGCTACAAATTGAACATTAAATACAATAGATATATTAAGCAAGCAAGTATAGTTGATATTGTTATATAGTGAACGACCTAGGACAAAGTCTCCAAAGTCTAACTTTGGAGTTAGAATGCCCTCTACTGTCTAAAGAGAGAAATGTCAGGGAAATACACAGAGGCATGTCTAGGCATGACCAGCTAGATCCCTTTTATGACAGTTACCTGTGTGTGTGTGTGTGTGTGTGTGTGTGTGTGTGTGTGTGTGTGTGTGTGTGTGTGTGTGTGTGTGTGTACGTGCGTGCGTGTGCGTGCGAGACAGAGATTACAGTGTAATCATTTTAAACTAAACAAAAATATATGCAAAATAGTAAGACAATTTTAGTTTTACAAGTAGGCCTATACATACAAATTCAAATAGAAGATGTAGAGTCTACACCTTCTATTTGAATTTGTATGTCTACTAGTCAATATAAAACAAATAACAATTTACTCACAGGCATTTTCTCTTCAAAACGTTACTTTACTTCCAAATCGCCAAAGTGATAATCTGAGACTGCACCTAACAACAGCAAATGTACGGATCATCTGACAACCACCACAACACATTTGTATTTAAAGGGCCTCTGACATCCTCACGATTTTAGAGCACATCACGTGGTCAAATCGAAAACGTTTTGTAGCGCGAGCGACTGCCCCGACGGTCCAATCAGCTGGCAACTGAGTGAGGCGTCCTACCTGCCTACCACTACTACTGCATGTCTGTTGCTATAGTGGTTTCAACGTTTTTATGGCTTCATATTCCTAGCAAACCTCATTGAACAAAAAGATGTTTTGGTCGAATATTTCAGTTAGAATGCAAATGATGTTGGCGTGAGGTTTCTATTGCTGTATCAAATATATCACACTCGAGTCCAACGCTCGCATTCAACTCTAACACAACGCCTGTTGCAGCGCCGATACACACACAGAGACAGACCCAGAGACAGACCCAGAGAGAGAGCGAGAGAGTGTGTGTGTGTGTGTGTGTGTGTGTGTGTGTGTGTGTGTGTGTGTGTGTGTGTGTGTGTGTGTGTGTGTGTGTGTGTGTGTGTGTGTGTGTGTGTGTGTGTGTCGCAAAGTCCCTCCCCTCAGCTGAAAAAAAAGTCAGGCCCGGGTGTAACATAATTGTGGGGGGGCAGCCGAAAATGGCAGTTAGTTTAGTGGTGTCTGTTGGGGCAGTCATGGCATTTGGGGTGGTTTGCCCCTCCCCATGCCCGTGCCTATATCCAGCTCTGATGTGATCTCTCCGAGTCTCCGTCCTTCTCTCTGTCTGATAGCGCAGAAATAGTTTTCCTCCCCGGCGCTTCGGCGCCGTCTCTCCTCTCCTCTTCCATCACCAGATGGAGGAGAACACTACGACATTATTGTTGTTGCGATCGCGTTGTTAGTAACTTCATTGGCGGGGAACGACAACTGTCATTCGCCAAAGAAGTGTGTAGGAGGAGAGGAGAGGAAGATCTGTAGCTGCTCTAGCAGCGGGCAAGCGGTGGCTTGATTCTTCACTCCACCACCGCTCAACTGACAGATACAGCTCAGCTGTAGCCTATCTGTCCGATAGCTGATAGTAGTATTGGTCGTCGAAACGGAATATCAGGGGAAAGAACTCTTCCACCTTGGCTTGCATGTTGAGATATGTTGGGGAGATATCCATGAGGATATACATTTTAGCCTGTTACTGAAGCTGTGCTCTGCCTTGGCTCCTGGCTCTCTGAGCCGAGCACCATCTCAGTGAAACACACATACGTGGCCCGGTATAATGGGACCAACGTTCGAAATTGCGATTATGCAACAGTTCGTGTAAACAACAACACCTCAAGCCAATGCCATTGTAACTAAGATGTTCGAGTGAAAATAATAATTTTCAAGTGGACATTTGACCCAGTATGAAGCCATATGTAACGTCAAAACGACTAGCCTGTTGCTATGCTAGCGCTGACTATGGGGGAAGTTACACCTCCTGCGTGACGTCACGGCCTCGTTAGCCTCTGAATTAGCATTTGTTACCTCCCCAGGGGGCGTGTCAGAGGCCCTTTAAATGAGTGGCTCGCCGAGCAGGCGGAGTTATCGTTTGATAGCGGACAACCAGAGAAGAGAGTTACGCAAACTCCATTTACTACATGGGCCAGTTCAATGGCGGATCTTCTACAGATTTCTATTGAGAATGGGGCAACAACAAATAGGGACAAGCTGTCAGTTTCTGACCCCTCAATGCCGCAACTCGTCTACTAGATTGCTTTATCCTACAATAAATGATATAGCATGCCACAAAAGACAACTGCATTACATTTCCTTCTAATGGACATGCCTGATTTTTGTTTTTTAAAACGATTCAGTGAATTGTCAAAACACGGGAGAGTCCAAGTACATTAAAAACAGCTACAAATAACCAAACTTCCGAGGAAACCGTGAAGCTCGTGGT
This sequence comes from Benthosema pterotum, assembly GCA_039105355.1. Lineage (NCBI taxonomy): Eukaryota > Metazoa > Chordata > Actinopteri > Myctophiformes > Myctophidae > Benthosema > Benthosema pterotum. The sequence goes on from CM076979.1 coordinate 40,748,069, forward strand.
TTTACTTCCCCGTGCAACGGCGTCGCGTGCCAAACATAACCGATCTACAAGCCCACGACTCCTGGCAGGTGCAAAGCGTTGTGTTCTTGTAGATCGAGCGAAGTGTAAAATCTGGTATGCTGACGCGAACTCCGTTCACTTCATAGGGCCAGTTCAGTGGACGCTCCGTGGAGGCTTTTATACACAGATTTCTATAGAGAATGGGGACAACAATTTGGGACAAGCGGACGTTACGGAATACACTAAATCTACGGGCTCGCGCGAGTACATGAACCGCGTGAGCAGTCTGTCTGCCCCTCAATATCGCAACTCTTCTACTTCTTCTACTCTGATGCAGAACCTTTAAAAATAGACAGAGTTGCGATATCGGGGTGCAGAAAATCGTCTGGTCACGTGGTTCACGTGCTCGCGCGAGCCCCTAGACTCCAATGCATCTTAGTAACTTCCGGTTGTCACTATTCGTCCAAATTCCGGTTGTCACTATTCATAGAGTTCTATGTAAAGTGAGCCGCCATTGTACTGACCCCATGAAGTGAGCGGAGTTTTCGCAGCCCTATCTATTTCTACGGCTCTGTGGTTTCCGGAGCCACGACGACAGACGAGATTGGCGTGTCGCTCGACCAATCGGCGGCCTTATAAACTGACATGGGGGCGGCGACGCCTCCATGAATGTAGACAGGCCGACGGGCGGGATATCCGCAAAATAGCTAATAACATGGCGAAGACTTACGATTACTTGTTTAAACTTCTTTTAATCGGCGACTCGGGCGTCGGCAAGACCTGCGTGCTATTTAGATTCTCGGAAGATGCCTTCAACTCAACGTTTATCTCCACCATAGGTTGGTAATACAAAACAAATGGGAATTTGTGTGTTGTTTGTTGCTGTCTTCTTGGCCGAAAAAAGTGCACCAGAGTCAGCCCATCCCGTCATGCTAACGTGTTGCTAACTTTTTCACTTAGTTTACCTTTGGTTGTGAACCAGAGGCTACAGGAAGCGACTTGTCACCAAGACAAGTACATATAGAAGACAAAGAGAGAGAGAAGTCACTAGCACACTTTATAATATGAGGAACTGTAAAAGACAGCTAGTCATATGGTCTGTAAACTTATACATAACTGTACAGTTTCTTAGGGTGGGGTACCCAGCTGAGCTAGCAGGGTACAAAGCTGTCAAGTGATCTCAACTTCAATTGTGTAAACCAGTGACTTTTTTCAGTCCTTCTCATATCAAGGCCTATTCTTTAAGGATTTTGTTATCGTTGGATAGGATTTTGTCCATAATTCAATTCTCAAATTATGTAGATTTGTAACTATTAAGTAATGCAGCAATTAACATATTACTTAAAGGGGTTTTACACTCATTTTCAACATTCTAATATGTCATTAATATACCTTAGAGGTGTTGGGTGGACATGAATTCCCCATTCTGTGTTTCCAAGAAATGGAGGTCTGAAGAAAATCAATAACATGGTGAAACACATCTTGATGATGTCATCAAGATGTATTTCACCATGTTAATGGATTTCTTTACACGTTTCTGCAACCAAATGAACCCTAACGGGTTAATTTGCTTCCATTTGTACACTCTTAGAAAAATGAAAGTGGGTGAAATTCCCCTTTAACTCTGGACCTTTTTAGAGACTGAACCACTGTACATTGCCTTTAGTCGTAAGGGCAGCACATGATCTCAAGAGTTAAACACCTAATAAGGATCCATTTGGTTCCCTATTTCATCAATAGCTGGGGACCGCCTGGAACTCCCTCAGGGACCACTGAAACCCACTGCTGTAAAGCTAACTTGGTTAGCCGCTCTTATTCGCTGACACAGAGTCCAGCATCCTGTTCTGAAACACACAATACAATATTAAGCTGTCATGACTATTATGACTCAAGGCTTTGTTACTACAAAGTAACAAAGACAAATTATTACATCCAGTAAATCCTTATCCAGCTGCTTGTCTTTTTTTTGTCCATGAACACCAGTTCATGGACCAGTTGTACAACAGGAAATGTATAATGCTCTGCTCTCTGCTTGTGTTGCTGCTGTCTTACAGGTATTGACTTCAAGATCAGGACAATAGAATTAGACGGAAAGAAAATCAAGCTACAAATATGGTAAGGGAAATGTCTGAGCATACTTACAGTGTGGAGGTTATGTAACCTTTGTGCTTAATCCATATTAGCTTTATTAGAGACTGTACAATGCATTATATCTTTGACATTCTGGAAGAACCACTGACATTGCCGTGTAGAAATGGCAGCACATCCTATGTTTATCCCCTTCATTCCTGTTTTCACTAAGATGTATGCTAGTGTGTTGCCTTCTGTCGTACATAGAGTTCAAGTGCTTCACATGTTACTTTCTGAAAGGTTTGAAAAGATACCTGGGGTGGTGTTTTATACATGATTTGAGGGCACTTGGTTCCAGATTATTGCTGTATCCAATCCAATATTCACATAATCATTGTGATGTATCCATATCGCATATCCTGGACAAAGCCAAAACCTTGATCCATCAGCTTAAAGGGATGGTACAGATTTTTTTAAGTTAAGCGCTATGAAATGCCACCCATTAACATAGTGGTGTCAACTGTACTAATAATGCCTATTATTTCTAAAATATTAGCACAGTGTTTGTTCACTTTGATAGAGGGCTCAAAAATGAACAAAACCTGTGCTAATGTTTTAGAAATACGTCAATACAAGCTTTAGTTTTGTGAATTCATTTACTTTTAATCTGTGACCCCAATGACCTCCACAAAATGACCAGAACTACTTCATATTTCACCAAAACCAGAGCAGAACTCCCACCACAGGTCTCTGGACATCAATTACTACAGCTGACACTGCTATGTTAATGGTCAATATGTCAAACAACTTACCAGTAAGTTTTGCAAAAATCTGTACTATCCCTATTATTTTTATCCCACTAGGGACACAGCAGGGCAGGAGAGGTTCCGGACCATCACTACGGCTTACTACAGAGGAGCCATGGTAAGTATGATTCCTGTCAACTGGAACTGAATTGGTTGCCAGTTCTAGTGCCAGCATAAACTCATTGCCATAGTTAATTCTACATTCCTTGCATGATCATGCCCTGCATTGTTTATACATACCTAAACAATAGAGATGTGTTCAATCCATTGACATGGGATACAGCCAGCACTCTATAATGAAGTTAATGTCATGCCAGTATAAGTCCTTTTTGACAGTTACCATTGCAAATTTCAATTTTCTTCACATTATCAAAAAATCATATATATATATTTTTTTTATGCTGCTGTATAAACATTGTAAGCTATTCTGAAAACTTAGGTCAGGCCTAAATGCACAGAATTTCAGTTAGAAGTTGAAGATTGATTGAGAAGATTAATAAGCAAAAATCACACTCTGTTGAAATTGGTTAATTCAGTTTTACATAAACGAATGTATTTTGTTTCATTTCTGACTACACACACACACACACACACACACACACACACACACACACACACACACACACACACACACACACACACACACACATTCAAGTTTGACTTAAAACAGAGTCCAGATAACTGTGTTAATTGATTTACCCTCATTTTCCTTTTCACCCTTCCACCCATGTTTCACTGTTTACCATCTGTGAATTCTCCAGGGAATAATGTTAGTGTACGACATTACCAATGAGAAGTCATTTGACAACATCAAGAACTGGATACGGAACATAGAGGAGGTAAAGTGTTTGTGACCACGTATATAGTTGTCATTGCTAATTCATTCACAGGCTTTTCTCATGTCACATGTTAGACATAAGAGTACTTATCGCAAGGTAGACATTAAACTTAAATTTACTTTCTCCGGAAGTGGTCTTTTTTTGACCAATCACAAGTCTGTTCTCCTGCCTGGGAAGTGTAAAACGATATATGTAGCATCAACGCAACTTCCTTGCGCTGTACTTCCTGTATTTCCGCTTAAACACTTTCAGTAGCAGTTCTTGCCCTGTGTGTACACGTGGTTTCTACTTGTAGTCACAGTGACATGGTATTTCCTGTCTCTTGGCTATGTCTCCTTTTCCTTTTATGTCTGTGTGTAATTAATGCATTGATTAGATTAAAGTTCTCAGTTGCCACAACTATTTCAGTCTTTGATTACATAGAAGACAACATGGTTAGATTTTTTTGTCCCCACTAAACCCCCTATCCCTTAACTTCTTTGCCTTTTAAAACTATTTTTAAAAACTATTTTCAATAGTTAAATGCCCATCTTCTATTTCTTTAACCTGTTTGATGGGCGGCGGGCATTTTGGGGAGTGACACGAGGCAAAGGCCATCAAGCTCGGGAGTCGAACCTGCCTAGGTGCCCAGACAGTTGAGCTACCCGTCTGGGTCGATCATTTTACATATTGTGGTGATTATTATTTATGAATCAGTGCAGTGTGTGTGGGGCTGTTCCTTTCATACTTTTTTCCCACTAATCACACACTTTGATAATTTGATCTTTTATTTTGAATCCATGCAAATAAAAACTACAGTGGTTGAGTGTGTCTTTGCCATGTCCTTTTCAGCATGCATCAGCAGATGTGGAGAGGATGGTCCTTGGGAACAAATGCGACGTCAATGACAAACGGCAGGTGTCCAAAGACAGAGGGGAGAAGGTGGGTTAATGGAATTTGTTTGGACTAGTGTAGTTTCCTTTGTTCCAGTACTTAATGCATCATTACCCTTCTGTAGTAGTTGGTGAATGTTATCTTTGTGGAATGAACTTGTAGTTTGGCAGTTCATGCCTTTGAGAGGTTTTGAAGGTCAAGCCTCCCCCTAACCACATTTAATGATAATTCATTTTATATTTATTTGTATTTACAGTGAGGAAAATAATTATTTGATCCCCTGATGATTTTGTAAGTTTTCATGATTAGAAAGAAATGAGCACTCTGTCATTTTTATGGTACTTTTATTTAAACAAATAGAGACAGAATATGAACAAAAATGTCCATAAGAAAATAATATTTAAAGGTTATAAATTAATTTGCGTTAGGGCTCGTGAAATAAGTATTTGATCCCTAAGCACAACCTGACTTAGTCCTTGGTGGAAAAACCCTTGTTGGCAAGCACGGAAGTCAGACGTTTCTTGTAGTTGGTCACCAAGTTTGTGCCCATCTCAGGCGGGATTTTGGCCCACTCCTGTTTAGATATCCTCCCCAAATCCTCAAGGTTTCGAGGCTGTTGCCTGCCAACTCAAAGCTCAATCTCCCTCCATAGATTTTCCTTAGGATTAAGGTCTGGAGACTGGCTAGGCCACTCCATGAGCTTAATGTACTTCTTCAAGACCCATCTTTAGTGCTCTGGCTGAGGGAAGGAGGTTCTTGTCCAAGATGTTGCAGTGCATGTCTCCATCCATCGGCCACATGCACAATGCAGTGAAGTTGCCCTGTACCCTTAGCAGAGGAACAGCCCCAAAGCATAATGTTTCCACCTCCATGCCTGACGATGGGGATGATTTGAAGGCAGCTGGGACCACAGTCATCAAAAAAAACATTGGTAACATAGTACACCATAACGGATTGAAATCCTGCAGTGCCCAGCCATGTCCCTCTGCTCAAGAAGGCGCATAGAGGCCCGTCTAAAATTCACCAATGAACACCTAAATGATTCAGACCAGGCTGCGGGGAAGGTGATGTGGTCAGAAGAGAACAAAATTCAACTCTTTGGCATCCATTTGACTTGTCGTGTTTGGAGGGAGTGAAATGCTGAATACAAACCCAACAACACCATCCCCACCGTCAAGCATGGAGGTGCAGACATTATGCTTTGGGGTTGTTTCTCTGCTAAGGGTACAGGGCAACTTCACCGCATTGTGTGGCCGATGGATGTGGCCATGTACCGCAGGATCTTGGACAAGAACCTCCTTCCCTCAGCCAGAGCACTGAAGATGGGTCGTGGCTGGGTCTTCCAGCATGACAACGACCCAAAACATACGGCCAAGGCAACAAAGGAGTGGCTCACGAAGAAGCACATTAAGCTCATGGAGTGGCCTAGCCAGTCTCCAGACCTTAATCCTATAGAAAATCTATGGAGGGAGCTTGAGCTTCGAGTTGACAAGCAACAGCCTCGAAACCTTCAGGATTTGGAGAGTAGATCTCACCCGGAGTGGGCCAAAATTCCTCCTGAGATGTGCGCAAACTTGGTGACCAACTACAAGAAACGTCTGACTTCCATGCTTGCCATCAAGGGTTTTTCCACCAAGGTTGTGCTTAGGGATCAAATACTTATTCCACAAGCTCTAACGCAAATTAATTTATAACCTTTAAATATTATTTTCTTATGGAAATTTTTGTTCATATTCTGTCTCTATTTGTTTAAATAAAAGTACCATAAAAATGACAGAGTGCTCATTTCTTTCTAATCATGAAAACTTACTAAATCATCAGGGGATCAAATAATTATTTTCCTCACTGTATAACAAAATTTAAACTAGAGACTCTGAATAATCTGAATATTCATTTTAAGTGGTACAAATTAAAATATCAATGTTGGCTCCTGCATTAATGCTACTTAAAGTATAATAACATTTTTGCCTTATATAGTTTTGAAATGGCATGGTCGTATATAAACTCCTATGAGACAATTTGCTCACTACCAACAGCCGGTCAGCAAGTTGATTCATGAATGCGTATAGATATAGACAAGAATTTAGGTCAATTAAAAGATTGTACATGGATACAAATACTGACTGTCATTGTTTCTTATCTACCGAGGTCAGCTGGCATTGGAGTATGGTATCAAGTTTATGGAGACCAGTGCAAAGGCCAACATAAACGTGGAGAATGTGAGTTCAAGTCTTTGTCATTAATACGACTCAGTCTGTACCACGGACCTGAAATTAGGTTTAAGCATTGTCCCAGATTACTTTTATTGTTGTTATTTTCTTTTATTATAAAAATAACATATAGACCACCAAGTTTCCTTTCATGTATTTGCTCCAGTTTTCACCACTGTTATCCAGCTCCCCCATTTGCACCACCATGAGTGGTCATGTCTAATAACAGGCTTTTTTACCCTTTGGCTCTGCAGGCCTTCTTGACTCTTGCCAGAGACATCAAGGCAAAAATGGACAAGAAGCTGGTGAGAATGACACCCAAATATTATGTGTTAAACTTCCAGTGATTTGAATTAACGTGCCTTTACTGTATATACATGATGTCTTATGTTCATACTCTGCCTTGCATGTACTGTGTGTATTTCAGGAGGGCAACAACCCACAGGGCAGCAATCAAGGGGTGAAGATAACAGAACAGCCCAAGAAACCCAGTATCTTCCGCTGCACACTCCTGTGAGTAGGGGAGAGAGAGGAGTGTCAACATTCACCATGGCCTTAACTATGTCCCTCACTGGACTGAACTGGACGTAGCATGCTCAGATCCCTTCCTTCCGCTTCATGTTTCCTCCTTTTCTTGCCTTCCGTTTTCCTTAAGCTTATCCATGTCCTAAAATGCCATGCTTATTTCTAACATATGGAGGTTGTCTGAGAAAGTGCTTCCTCAGTGCTTACTGTATATGCATAAGTTGTGGCCTGTTACTGTATGTACAATTTTCATGTGACCTCATAGGTTTTAATTTTTTTTTAAAGAATTGCTTTGTATTTTTGAAAAAACGTTGATGGTATTTACCAGGAAATGAACAAAGCCCTTACTGCCCAATGTGCCCATAGTTCTTTGTAACTGAAGCCACTGCAACAATTCATCTTTTTTATGTTTTAAAGGTTGTTTGTCTTAAACATGAGCTCATCTGACCTAAGCGGCTTCCCTTAACGTTTACTGGCATTATTTACTGCAAGCTTATTGCTTGCCTGCTTATTACCAATTACCTTTATGGACAGTAGATTCCCATATTTTGCATCATAGGTTATACAGCATGCCTCATAATTTGTCAATTTATTTTCTACTGTACGTGAGTTGATAAAACCACAGTATTTTGCTAGCTATGTATCACCACATGGCTCAGCACTAGCTCTTATAATACGTATACACTGACGTACTGTATGTTCTCTGGATCAAGTGAGGCACATGCATAATGACTATGACATGATTATTCCTGTTGGTCACCCATCTTTGTTCTGCATGTGTGTTGTGGAACATTTGCTCTCATTTCCTACTCTAATTTCTTTCTGTAAAAACTGACATTCCAATCATGGTAGTGACACTCTTGGTCTTAAGTGTGCAATGCTACAGGTATCTGTGCAATCTTATTATCTCAAGTATTTACATACAGGTATTGAGGCAGGGGTTTTGGGGGAAAAATAGCGTAAAAAAGGGTAAGCATGGAGCTCGCTTTTTGTAATTGTGCTTATTTGGGGTTTTAAGTCCTGTGAATGCGAGGTGAAGTGGAATATTTGATGCACTTCAGCTGGTGAATTAGCAGCACTGTTCTATTTGGTAATCCCTTAGTTAAACACCAGACGGCATTACAGCTGCATATCTGCTTGACAGAGGGAGCCATGGTGTTGAACGTCACTATTTTACATACATTTCTTCCAGTTCACAGTGGGAAATTGTGTGCAACTGTTTTGGTTGGGTTTTTGAAAAAGGGTCTTTACTGGTCTTAACAGTATTTATGGAATGGACAAACAGCGCTAGTCAAGTGTCCATTTTGTATCCCTCTCTATTATGCACTTTTCCAGTTTTCTTTCATGAGTTCTGTACAATTCATTTGTCTGTTAAAATACTTTGTTGAAAGCGCACACAGCCACAATCCAATGTTTGTTTGTTTTTGTTCACCAATTACTCTATCGTTGGTATTTGAAAAGTTATTTGGTAAGAGCACAACTGGGCTTCCTGAAACCTCTTGGCACTGACATCTTTTTGTGAAGGTGATGTGAGTGATAATTAAGGCAGGCTATTTAAGAATGTTTTAGACCCACAACTCTTCCATCTACTACTGTTGGCACCGCCCCCACCCCCCAACCACGCTTTTGAGAAGCCCAACCTGGGTTGTCCCTACTTCCTCTGAGCTTGCTCCAGTTCCATGGCATTTTATTTTGGTCCACTCCACTGTGGCCTTCTGAACTATGCATCAAGAGAGACGATAGGATTCAGGACGTTTGAAAGATTTGCACATGTGACTTGATCACAAGCTTCTTTGAGATTATAATTGTGCAAAGGATTTATTCACTATTTTAGCTTTATTTTCTTTGGCTCTTTGCCCATATGTCACTCCCTATTATTTGATCTATGTTGTCTTAAAATGGGGAGCTTGTTTGCATTGTCATAGGAAAATCTTTAATTCACATCAGTTATGACTGTGAGCTTCCTGAGATTTTGCAACTAATCTCTAATTGTGATTACCAGTCAGTCAACAGAATCCCTTAATGAAACACCAAGGTGTTAAACCTGTGGATGGGGATTACAATGGCATCATTGTGTACTCTGTTGGATCTGTGAGACATTTCAGCACCTGCTGTTTAAACCAGCTGTTTCTCACATTCAGACTAAACCCAGGTGGCTAAACTGTGGCTTCCCCATACTTTAATTGGGCTTTACTTACAGAAAGGAGGTTTAGTCTGTTGTATTTTCTCCCATGTTCTAAATCTTGTTTGTATGTGAAGAAGTCCATCGCAATCCCTGGAGAACTAAATTTGGATTGTGTTGCTGATTATTGGTTTCATGGGAAAGATTATCTTTTTCCCCCACAATTGTAAATAAATGTTATACAATGATTGTACTGTACTTTCATAAATCTTATTGATCTACACCTTTTTGTAGATATGTTCTATTGTTGATTTATTAAAATGAGATTCTTTTAAAAATGTGTAAATTCATTTTTAGACTGTTTCTCTGTTTTCCACAACTATTCTGTATACACTAGGTATTATGTGGTAAGAAAAGGCTGCATAGTAGTATTAAACACATTATTCCTGAAATCATTTCAACATTATTTAACCAGACTGCTTTTAAATTCCCATCTTTTTAATCATTCTTCTGCCTTTCATACACCACACAGACTTGCTTTCAAAGGCCTTTATTGGCATTTCATGAAAAAAACAATTTTGCATTGCCAAAACAAAAAGCGGGATAATCAAACTACAAAACACCTCCAACAGTTGCTATGTACTGAGGTCACTCCATGGTGTGAATATTAGTCTCTAAGGTGGTTGTGTTCCAACTTCCATTTGACATCCTCTTGTCACAGCAGAACACTGCTATGTTTACACCAATGCAGACCCCCATTTGAAAAGATATGCCAGGGACCCCAAAGTAAGATACTATTTTATGGCTCTAGCAGTGATTCTCAACCTGTTTAGGACCCCCCATTTTGACAAGCCACAGAGTCTGGTGTGTCCCCAGACCCCCTCTATCAGGTTTAAAGGGGTTAAACCTGATAGGGGCAGGGTTAATGTGGTTCCATTTGTACACTTAGAGTAACAGACATAAGGAATCATTTTAGTTCCTAAATATTTAACTGGGTGAATTATAATTACTGTACATTTTTCATACTCAGTATAAAGAACTGTGAGCAGGACAACACCAAAGCATTTTGGGCCGGCCCACCATGTACATTTCATCAAAACATTTAGAGCCGTACATAGTAAGATAACAGGAAATAAAAAGATTTTCTAAGGTGATGTACCATGCATCGACTGTTTAGAAGGCTAATCTAAACAAACGTAACTGAACCATGAACTGAGAATCGAAAGTAAAACGGCAAGACAGTAGCACAGTAAACTGCAGATTATCATAGCAAGCCAATATGATATAGCACTGACTACCACTCCTGAAATGTCTACTGTAGCCTACTTAATTATTCTCTAGTCTACAACACTGTGACTTCGTCGCATGGTGGTATGGCGTGTGGATTGGCTAATTTTAGCGTGAGAAAGTTTGACTCCGCCCTCCACAGGTGATGGGTGATGCAGATTAGAGTATGACCAGAGTTACACAAACTCCGTTCACTTCATGGGGCCAGTCCAATGGCGGCTTTCTACATAGACTTCTATTGAGAATGGGACGGACAACAAGCGCTGGACCGGAAGTAGGCAGAAATGCAATGGACTCAAGGAACAGCACAGCTTTAATGGTCCCATTATTTTAGAATTGTAGTAATAATACAGCATAAACATTACAGGGACTTTGGTCACGGATACAAAACAATTAGCGTGTTGCACACGTGCCTAAAATAGCTCTCATTTGCGCCGCTCTCGTTGAAAACAATAAATTTCCAACTCCCAAGTTTGTCCCTATCCAAGCTGCAGGAACAACGCTCAAGGTAAGCGCGCAGTTTATGACCCATCAGTGTCGCAAGTTCTACTAGATGTCTCGGTCTGGGGTGATGAGGATGGTTTGTTGAGTTGGTAGAACTGCTGTGTTGCTGTCATTACCAATACCCACACTACACTTCACGCACGGGGTAAGTCCTAGAGACGTTATGGGAATATATAGCTGAGATGTACTACACTTAGAAACACGCCGTTTATTATTAACACATCACTACTGATAAGCATTTCACCATTTCTGTCTTTTCTGTCACTCCTATTATAGATGTGTGCTGTTATTTGGTCGGGCTGCGGCTATTGATATTTACTTCTGATAATAGAGTAATAAACACATTAAACGTCTTCTTTGTTGTTACATATAATTTATGTAACGTTTTGTCCTTTGGCTTTATGAATAAACTAAAGCCATCCCACGAATAATCAAAAGGCAATTCAAATCCACCTTCAACCTTTCAAATTAACACACCTTAAAGTTGTTGTGTGGAGACATAAAAAAAAAACCTAATTAACAGTGTGAATTGATGGCATCATCGAGATGTACTTCACAATGTTAAATATTTTTCAGACCTCCACTTCTAGGAAACATGAGGAAACCTTTTCTTTATTGTGTCCATACAACAACCCTAAGGCACATACTGGTAGAATTTTACTTAAGAGGGTGTGTGTGTGTGTGTGTGTGTGTGTGTGTGTGTGTGTGTGTGTGTGTGTGTGTGTGTGTGTGTGTGTGTGTGTGTGTGTGTGTGTGTGTGTGTGTGTGTGTGTGTGTGTGTGTGTGTGTGTGTGTGTGTGTGTGTGTGTTAAATGTCATGCCAGTCCATTTTCTTGTCAGGGACCCAACACCAAGATGGCTATGGCAGTTGATAGATTTTATTTTACATTTACTTGAGAATTGTCATGATTCAGAAATGCACCAAAATGTCAAGTATCATAGGCTAGATTTTGTAATTGCCTGACTGTATGATGGTTTGTGTGACAAGGGGTCACAACTCTCAATTTGCAACAAAACTGTTTTTATGTATTTGCATTGCAAACTAAGTAGTTGCATGTTGCAGAGTTGTGTGGCAAGTCTTTGGTGTGTGTACTCATTGTCTATTACAAATTACATACAAACCTACTCTGAATCTGTAGCCTTTTTAATTCCTGCTAAATTCTAGTGTTGTTAAACTAATTTTATTCCCTTTATGGACGTTTTTTCAGTACTGCAGAGCATAATTTTAGGTAAAACAGGAACATGTGGTCTTTCCTCTTTCTCTTTGTTGTTTTTATGGATTGAGGAACAATGTTTGCACGATTTCACATCGACTGTGACGGCAGACACTGGATGATTATAAGAAGGGAACTCATAATACATTTTCTTATATCACCGTTGCCAGTTGGCAGTGGCATCATTATGCACGTGACTTCCATGTGTGGTGATCATCAAGGTGCACATACAATAGATTGAGACGTGTCTTCCTGGTCTAGTAGTAAACAGTATGTTGTTGCTAAACCCCAAATTAACAGTTTGTTTTCCTCTTAGGACACCTTTGTGAAAATGGACGGGGTGCAGCCACAGGCTGCTGTTTTTACCTGGTTCAAACAGTTTCAACTACACTCTGTCATCAGGAATGGAATAGTTCCAGAATGGTTCCATGGCATTATTTCCAGGAAGTAAGTGCAGCAAAATTCCAAATGACTGCATATCACTGTCTGCCATCTGCAATGCTTGGCAGTCAACAAAGAATCATGAGGGCCATGTTTTAAAATTCGTGTGTGAGTATTCTTAGATCACATTCACACCAGAAAGATTTCCTGCTATTAAATCGAATCCTGCTGCGTGTTGTCAGAAAGTGCACTTCGTTTAGCAGGCGTGAATCAAAACGAAGCGCATTAAAATCGAATCCTAATGCGCATCTACATTCTACTCCTCACAAAAACGGTGGTTTTACTTCGCTTCAAAACGCAGTAGAGTGCAGATCACTGCTGGTGTAATGTAATCGCATCAAACATATGGAGTGAATATAGCATTCTGGGATGAAGACGTTGGTTTTTGGCACCCGAGAAGGAAGGAAAAAGCACCATTACTCACTATGTGCAAAGATGCCCAAGTGTTTGCACTTAACAGGAAATCCTGACCGTGACAGATATGCATACCGTACATACGGGCCACACATACACACACACACAGTACACAGTCCCCATCGATACACACTGCAACCAGTTTCCTAGTTTTCTATCACAAGTCCTGGTGCTCTAGTCCTCAATTCAATTAAATTCATAAACTAACCAGTGAAACACAATAAGCCCTATTGTATCTCACTGTGAAGTTTATGAATTGAACACATGAAGGTCCCTGCTTCCTTAGCTGCTCCCTTTAGTAAACTATTTTACTAAATGTTCTACCAGCTTTCTTTTCTTCTTTTACAAATTACTGTGCAGGGCTTGACACTTAACAGTTGCCCGCTTGCCCGGGGCAAGTAAAAAAAAAATGGTATGGCAAGTGAAGACTGTTACCTGGTTGCCCGATTGGGCAAGTGCACAACTTAGTTCGCTATAACACAACACAAGATATATTCATATTTAATGTGGTCATTGCGCTGTCTCTACGTCTCCCTGCTTTCTAGCTATCTCTCCTATCTCTCTCCCAGGTCCATTTGGTTCCAAACTATCATTTTCCTGGCATCACAGACCCCTGAGTCTGTGACCACTGTGGGAACCACTGATTTACAGTGATTTACAAGATGAATATTTACTGTAGCTGATTGTGACTTAAACAAAACATCGACTGCAAAAGGAAATGTTTAAAGCACCAAGTAGAATGTATGCTTAAATGCGAAATTTACGATATATTTTGGGGGCAAGTGACCATGACCTGAGGGCAAGTAGAGCCTGACTTGCCTTGCCTTGGAGACTTTAGTGTCAACCCCTGCTCTGTGTGTGTGTGTGTGTGTGTGTGTGTGTGTGTGTGTGTGTGTGTGTGTGTGTGTGTGTGTGTGTGTGTGTGTGTGTGTGTGTGTGTGTGTGTGGGTGTGGGTGTGGGTGTGGGTGTGTGATATTCATGTTCTTGTCATCAATATACTGTAAGTAAGGGATAATGTACCGGTATATGAGTGGTCATTGTTGTTAGATATGGTATGTCTGAATGGTCATTATTGTTGATAAATCAGCCTGCTGGTGATTTATCATCAATAAAGACCATTCAGACATACCCGCTTATTACATGGCTACAGTACCTATCATAAATTGGGCACGTCTGCCCAGCTACAGCACCGTTGGAAAACAAGGAAGTGGTTTGATCAAATAGATTCCATTTTGCACAAATAAATGTGTTTTGCAGTAAATGTCATTGTGTGTTTACATGGATGTAATGTTGGAAACAGCATCAGGGAGAGCAGCTGCACAGCTGGTTCTCCATGAGTGGTTCATTAGGCAGAGGTCTTACGGGTGTGATCAGAACCAAGCATTCAAACAGGCCAAGTAATAAGTCAATATATTATGTAATATTTCTCCACCTTTGTCTGAATCACTTAGTCAATGTACATGTCTTTTACAGGACTGCAGAGGAGCTGCTGCTGCCCAAGCCTCCAGGCTACTTCCTCATCCGAGTCAGTGAAAGCCGGATTGGATACACACTCTCATATCGGTGAATGTTTTGCTGGATAAATAACTTCCGTTGCCTGGTTCAGACACATCAACCTGGTTCAGTCAAAGTCTCTTGGTTTGGCCTTCTATTGCCTTCTAGAGTCAGAATTGGGCGTTTGTCGAATGACAAATCCGAGCTGCCCCATCACTCTACAGTGTTACAGTTACAGTGTCAAACAACACAACAAACATGCCCCCCCTTTAAATCTCACAGATAGTGAACAATTTCAGACTCAAGCTTCAGGAAGCTGAACTCAAGTATGATAATCAGGCTAGAACTTCCTAAACGATAAGTTACATGTCTTCACCCTGCACTATCACCTTGTCCCGCTTACTGTGTAGAACATATTCACTTTTGCTTCAGCTTTTTCAGTGTATGGATCAACTTTAGTTTTTTTTTTTTTTTTTTTTTTTTTTTTTCCAACCAAGGTTCATGTTTTAGGTTATTAGAGAAAGTAAAAGATGAGTTTTAATTGATTTACATTCTTTGCTTTCTTTAGTTGTAGGGATTTATCTATGAGTAGAAAGGGTATTCAAACATGGCCTCAACTACACATTTCTTTACGTTTTTTTTTAAAGCGATTTCTTCTTTTATTATATACAGTCCTAATAAACCCCGGGAAATTATAACTGGCCAAAATGATCTACTGAATGTGACAAAGTGCCATATTGAGCCTCTGGATCATAAATGTCCAAGTATGGAGTTTGTAAAGTGCAGTGCCGTGTGCTGGCTCCTAAACATTCAGTAGATCCTGTGAACTTCCACAGCCAGTTATGCTTTCCTGGGGTTTATTAAGACTGTAGTTGATGGTAAAAAAAAAAAAAAGGAAATCGCTTCAAAGCTTTTGCAAACAAATATGTATTTAGGACCATGTTCAAATTCCCCCTCCCATAGCTAAAATCCCCCAAACCAAAAGCTAGGAATGTATAACAATTAACACCCATCTTTTACTTACTCTAATAACAACCTAAAACTTGAACCTTGGTTGAAAAAAAAAAAACTGAAGTTGTCCTTTAAGGCCTATTACATATAAATCCTCCCTGGTGTGAGTCACAACTCCTCTGCTCCGTGTTACAGTTCAAAGTCCTGTGCTGTTTCCTCTTCCTGACTTTTATCACTGTGTGTGTGTGTTTCCTCCTATGTAAACCTGTAGCGCTGACGACCGTTGTAGGCACTTTATGATAGATGCTCTGATGGATGGGTATTATGTCATCGTTGGAGAGAATACGCGTCACAGGTCTCTCCAGGATCTGGTGGACTTTCACCGCAGGACTCCTGTGATGCCTTTCAATGAATTACTGACTATTCCTTGTGGACAGGTGAGAATATTTTTCTTTAATTCTAGTACGCACATCACACAACGTGTGTTTGTTGTTGTGGCATACCGTAAATTCAGAATAGCTATTCAATGCTGATTATTTGTCCGATAAGAGAAAAAGGCTAGAGACTTCACCTAAGATGCGCATACTGTACTGCAAGTGTATTCATTGTCATTCCTTAAAGCATCAATAAGACGTGTTAGACATATCACATCTATATTATCCACTTGCTGCTTCTAGTATTTTCCAAAATGCCAACAAAACCTTTCCTCTTTTTTGTCTTTGTTAATATTAAAGGTTTCAAAGGATGGAGCTGATTATGCTGAGCTCCTGTTTCCCCAAAGGCAACCACTGAATTCGAATGGCCTTAATATCCTCCCACATCCACATAACAACAGTCAAAGACAACCACAGGATGACATGCCCCCTGCTCTTCCACATCGTCCCACTGAACTAGGGGCCTCTGAAGTCCCTTCTCCAAATATTATCAAGAGCCTTGCTGTCACAAAAAGCCAACCAAGCACATTTTACCCATCCCTGGAAGATGGCTTGTCCAACTCAATGCCTGAAATCCCAACCAAGGTAAAGGAATTCTTTCTGAGTGATGTGCATTGTTGTAGGTGGCACCGTGGCAGTATAGGTTAATCATTACGTTGGGCAAATATGCTTTTCAGGTAGACTTAAGTTTCCATTTCCATTAAGGGCCAGCTCATTGATCATTAACAACACACTTTCTGAGCTTTCAAGTCGGAGCCTGAGTCTGAGCTTTCAAATAGTCGTTTTGGCAAGAAATGGTAATTGGAGCCTGGAGTCAATTTTCGCAGCAACGAAGCCTCTGAGTACAAGATCTTTGTAATTAAAAGTTTCATTATTTAACAGGTGTCAGACTTGGTATGGTTAGGTTAAGTGATGCAGATAGACCTAAATATTGCATGCATTTGCATTTATTGACATTTAGAGCTTGGGATTAGGAAATTAAGAACATACAAATGCCTCATTGTGTTATTTCAATTTGGCTTCATGTTACCGAGAATACTTCTATTCATAATTTGAAGCTCTCAACTGACAGGATTTTATTCGCTCGTTTTAATATAGTCATTGACTATAACTATGCTGCCTACCCTGTATATTTTAGGAGGAGTCTCTCTGGCCTGTGCCATTGCCAAGGAAGAAACATCTGCTCAACCCCACTCAGCCAGATAAACCCCCTGACCTCCCTGCTAGGACGCTTCCACCACCACTGACAAAGAAGACTTTTACCAGATCTAGCTCTACAGATCAAATTCCATCAATGTCCACTGTGTCAACCACACATGATAGACAGCAGTCTGCAGCCATCAACCTATTGAATATCAAGAAGACATTCCAAAAAAAGAAATGCATATTGCAAGAGCACAGACTGACTGATCCAGAGTCTACAGACAGAGGTGAACCTGCTGAAAATGAATACCAGGAGATTTCAGGGGAGCCGGAAATCAATGGGGCACCACCTTCCAGCAATAGGCATACTATAAGACCACCTGATAGTGGATTGCCTGAAGAGTATCTGCCACCTCCACCTTTTGCCCCTGGATACTGCTAAGACACTGGTCACAGTTTTCAGGGTCGCACCAAGAAACATTCTTTTTCTTTTTAATGAATGTCAAACCTGTTTCGCCAGTCTAAATCAGCAGGTGCAGTGGTTTATATGTAAATATAGCAGCATATATCAGATGGCTTCATGAAAATGAAAGAGCACCTCAAACAAAAATAAGGGACCATATAAAATTCAGTTGAGTTTTATGATTATGATGGATTTAATAGGCAGTACAGATTCAGCAAAGAGTCTGTCTTATTTTAGTTTACAGCGCAAAACCAAGATGGCAGACACAAATCGGTTAAGCAATGCTTACAATTAATTCTGTGATTAACATTAAACTATGCTTTATTTAATCTCAAATGGATAAATGAGACTCATTAGTGGCTGATTTCAGACTGAGCAAGAGACCAAAAGGAGGGTGTGCGTTTCTTTTCTGAGGAAGGCAATAAGGAAAGTGCGATGTGCTAATGACTAAGGTTATTGTAGGCTATGTCTGTACATGTAAATGCTTTTAAATATACTTATTGTACATGAATATTCTCCTGTTTGAATATTAAACAGGAGAATGTTGTATCATGTTAATCCAAATTAGCGTGATAAACCTTTTATGTAAGCTGTCTACTAATAGCTGGAAAGACGAGCTGATTTTTTTTTTTTTCTAACTCAGGGACACAGCCGTGCCCATGGATATGTTTCCATAAGGCTGGGGTTTTCACCTGATTGTGAACAAGGGAACACCACCCTGACTGGAATACGGGTTAAGATTTGTACTTTTGCAACACTTGCTATGCGTCCCATTGTTTCTCAACCAATGGTCAATTGACTAATTTCCTAATAATTACTCAACCAGACAATTCAGTGCACTTTCCCATCTAACTAAACTTTTATCTGTTGAATTTCTTGGCCTCCAACGTGTCATTAGATGACTATCATAGGATATTTAGGAATGCCCAAATATGATGTGTATTCCGCATGCATGTACAGACACATTTCTGCCTGGATTATAGTAACCTCGCTTACTGCATTCGTATGTGATCCCTGCATTTGCAGGGACCACATGCACCTCACCTGTTGATGTTGAAAACCCCTGCGTAAGACAAAATATGAAAAGCCGTACAATGATAAGTGAACAAGTAAGTTGTTGTATGTCTTACATATGCCTATAGAGTTTAAGTATTTGAGCCAAACATGCCTGAATATAGTGTGTGACGGACGCACATGCACAGACATTTCTGCCTGGATTACATAGTAAGCTCACTCACTACATTGGCAGCCATGAAAACTGAAAACTGGATTTATAGATACTTAAGGGTCCAGAGCTCTAGCACGAGAAGCTGATCCATTCTCAACAGTGGGTGATGCAGCTATAGCAGCATATGGATCAAATTTCCAAAGTTGAAACAACCACTGTCCAGGCATGGAGGAGGCATACCTTTGGCATACTGTATAACTGTCATTTATCCAATGACACAGTTATACATTATGTTCCTATACGGTTTTATAACTTTACAAATTAAGTTAGCAGCCTACAACAAATGATAGCATTATCCTATTGCTTGTAATAAAAGATACAATATATATTTTGTTATTGAAATATTATATATTGTTATGTAAATAAAACTACAACTTTTATATTCTATAAAAAATACGAAGAGACCAGTCCTTAATATATAAATATTGGGAACTTCACTGTTTCTTGTAATTTACTATCAGACACTGCCATCTAGTGGCCATAGATGCTCATACCGTCTGTGGGAAATTAAAGTGCTACATTTTTAACTGTTTTATTTGATGACTTGATTTTTCCGGATGGTCTAAGATCACAGAAGTCTCAGGTGTTATGTGTCAGACAAGATAAAGTCCTTGAATAACAAAACTGGCCCACCGACGACTCAACACGACAGTTGTTACAGATGGGCCAAGTGCCCATTTATGGACCGGAGTTAAATGCCCCACCCTGTCCCATGCCAGGACGTGGGGATGGATGAACCGCTCCATTTGTCAATCAAAGTGTCACAGAAGGGTGGAGTGATCGGGTCTTAAGGCGCTGGGTGCTACAAATCAAACCAAAGACGCCGCCCTTCCTGGTTTCTCCGGGCCACACAACGATCGCACCCCAACCAGAGGGGAGGTGAAGTGACGTCATCTGTAAAGCCTTTCCTTATTATTACATTTCAGTAGAAGCTGTTAGTTTTGACTCATGGAATGATCCAGGAAGTTGCCCTGCTCTCGGAACCTTTTTGAGGTGAACTGTACGTTGAATAGATAAACAAACAAACACATAACAAGAGGTTTCTACAGTTAGCCTATTATTTTCCAGGTCCGACGACATGTCGTTCATCCCTGGACAGCCGGTGACTGCTGTTGTGGTAAGTTAGTCTTCATTCAGCAGTACTGAGGCATCCACCCATTGTTCCGTTTGAGAGGCCTGCGCCCTATAATCAATACGCAGCATTTACATTACTACTATATATATATGTGTGTGTTTTGGGAGCTGTTTGTTGAAGAGTCGAACTTTTAATGTCGGGACGATGTAGTAGCAAAGCTGAGCAAAGCTGACGAACGCCACACACAAAAAGAAACGCCACAGAATGGAATGAGATATGCAACTTTATGGTTGAGTATTACACGTGAAAACAAAGGCAGTTCCTTCGAGGATTTCCAATGCAAACCGCTAGTCCCCATTGCACTACTCGGGTACAAGTAGGCGTGGTGTTTTAGGGCTAGTCAACGCTATGAGCCTAGCCTAGGCTCCGTGCTGCTATGTGATACGGACCCCCACTCTTGCTCCTTCCGTCCCTCCCTCCGCTCCGAGATGGGGTTCCGTTGCATTACCCGGTTAATTCTTCTGGGCGAGGCGGCCGGTCGGTACAAATGCGAGTCGCATGTACTCACCTTAGGTCCTGTGGAACAACCAACGCGCTTGTCCGGGGCTCTCTGGGGTTTATGTTTTTTCGGCCGCATAAAATCCAACCGATGATGTCGGGAAAGTGTTTTAATCCGCCAATTCTGTCACACATTTAGGTGGTTTTTGCAATGTTTTGTTACACATTTTGGCCAGAGGGGGTAGTAATGTGGCTAATGTTGATATTGACGATGACGTCATATTAAACATGGCGGCATTGCAAAAACCACCTAAATTTGTGACAGAATTGGCGGATTAAAACACTTTCCCGACATCATCGGTTGGATTTTATGCGGCCGAAAAAACATAAACCCCAGAGAGCCCCGGACAAGCGCGTTGGTTGTTCCACAGGACCTAAGGTGAGTACATGCGACTCGCATTTGTACCGACCGGCCGCCTCGCCCAGAAGAATTAACCGGGTAATGCAACGGAACCCCATCTCGGAGCGGAGGGAGGGACGGAAGGAGCAAGAGTGGGGGTCCGTCGGAGCTATGAGCCTAGCCTAGGCTACGTGCTGCTATGTGATAAGCACTCAGTTAGCCTACTTAACATTTTCGGTTGTGCAGTGCACACATTGTTTGTTGACAATCAAGGCGAGCTCTCAAGTATTAATCTAGCTCTGGTCAATAGAGACACTGCTTCTATGGTTCTGCCTTGCAGTGGAGAATCATAGAAGCAGTGGAGCTATGTGCCCGAGCTAACATTCATCTAATACTTTCTGTTTGTGTTAAGATAGAGATGTGATTGTGAATGGTTAAAAAAAGGAGTGGTACTACTAACTGGTCCACTGCTTCTATGATTTTGCCTTACAAGACAGAATCATACAAGGCAGAATCAAAATCAGTGGAGCTGTGGACCAGAGCTAGAGTGATACAGTAGCAACCCTGGCCTGGCTACACTGACTCAGGAATAGAAATGGGTTAGTGTGACAGTACATTAGATTAGTCATCATTGGACAGTAGATTGCCTGGAAGTCTACAATGAATGACCCACTGACTGACTCACACTTTGCAGAGGTTTCCAGCAGAGAGAGATAGACTGTAGTTATTCACCATCACACAGAGAGGCAGTGTTTGTGCTGAGGAGTGTTGAGAGGACTGAGTACTATGGAGTCCTGCTGTCACAGCCCTTCACCCGTCTGTTTTAGAGAGGCAGCAGCTGCCAGTGAAAGTCAAAAGACAGTTGAAGTGATAAAAGAGCAGTGTCTCTCAGCGAGTGAATGTACTTGAGTGAATGTACTGTACTTGGGAGGCTATTCGTACAAGCAAAAGGGATGCATAGTGATTCCAATGATGAAGGCAAAAAATATGGCATGCACAGAGTTATTGCCCATGTTGTGTATTAATGCAGAGTTGGGAGGAATAAAATGCTCTCTTGTCTAACAGCAACGGATTGAGATCCTGAAACTAAGGCAGGGAGATCACCTGATTTTAGGCTTTAGTATCGGAGGAGGGATTGACCAGGACCCTGGACAGAACCCCTTCTCTGAGGACAAGACTGACAAGGTGAGATGGTTGGTTGTGTGTGTGTGTGTGTGTGTGTGTGTGTGTGTGTGTGTGTGTGTGTGTGTGTGTGTGTGTGTGTGTGTGTGTGTGTGTGTGTGTGTGTGTGTGTGTGTGTGTGTGTGTGTGTGTGTGTGTGTGTGTGTGCGTGTGTGTGCGTGTGTGTGTGTGTCTATATTGAAGAATGTGATTTTTGCCTGTGTTTTTTTGTTTGTTTTTTAGCTTTGATTTTGACTTTTTGCCTTTATTGATAACAACCAGTCAAGAGAGACAGGAAAGTGGGAGGCAGAGAAGGGAGGGAACAAGCAGCAAAAGGTTCTCATGAACTCGTGGACTCGACAGGACAGTCATACATTTCAGCGTTTTCACCATTTAGTTTTTCCCCCGGAAAATATACAGCAGTAAAGCAATAGGGACTGGGTGTATCACTGGAGAAAGAAACAAAAAATTCAACACTCTGGTTAATGTCGTTAAGTGCAGGCAGCATACAGACGTGTTTCAGCACAGCCTTCCTCAGCCTATTCTGTTGGAAAAAGCCTCAACATTATTGGTAGCTGATGTCATAGCATTGCATTGACATGATGTTGTAAATCACTCTGGGTATGAGCCTCTGGTAGCTGTCTATATTGTGCTTGTAAATGGAGAAAGAGTCATGTAGTATTCAAACTTCATACCAGCATAATATATAGAATTATCCATAATATAGACATTAATTTTAAACTAATTATGACCTTTCCTTCACAAGTCAAAACAGTATAGGCCTGTTGTTAATAGAACTCTAAATACAATTGCCTAACAACAACAACAACATAAAGAATTACACAGAATAATCAAAACGCCACTTAAGCTTGATATTTAGTTACTGTAGTTTTACGTGCTTGGTAATCTTTGCATTGTTGTGACCTTAAAATGTGTCTGTTTCTGCGCTGAACATCCTCAACATATTGTGTGTGTGCATTGTATATACTGTGTTTTTGTGTGTTTCCTAGATAGATATATTTCCTTCATTCTTACGTATGTGGCTCAGCTAACTAATTCATTCCATATGAAAAAAATATATATGTTTCAGTCACACCACTAAGTAATTGACTTATTAATTTCCGAATGGAAGTCGCTTTAGGAGTCTTATGACATGAAAACATATGAAAAAACTGACCTACTGTTTGTGACATCTATGTAACCTCTCACCTCCTGTTTGTGACCTCATAGGGGATCTATGTAACCCGAGTGTCACCAGGAGGACCAGCGGAGGTGGCAGGATTGATGATGGGGGATAAAATAATGCAGGTATGTATGTATGTAATCACACTTGTTCATTGACAAATGTTTTTGGTGCTGCAACCGTTAATCAAACTAATCAATTTACTTGACTTTAAAAAGACAATTCATAATAATCAATTCGAATCTACACATTCTGACTACATGGGCAACTGGCGACCCACCATCACTTGGTATGGCCCGCAGGTTAAAGGAGCATTCCCCTGGGAACGAGATGTGCACATTCACACACTCTACAGTGCAGGGAAGTGCAACAGGCCAACAGCATGTGCACCAAGGCCCACCCCCCATCATGATGATCATCATCTTGATGAGTGCCCTTCTCATCCCGATTGGATGAATGCTTTTCTCCCAAACGCCAAACTGAAACTATATATATATATATATATTTTTTTTTTCTTTTTTTCTTTACCCTGTCCCCAGGTGCTCACTATCTCATAGGGAGGAATTCCTTATATGGTCCGCACACCATAATAGGGAGCATTATAAAAAAAAAGACAAATCAGTATTTGAATTATGAATATACTGAATATACTTTTTACAGCTGGCGACTCGAGTTGAAGACTCTGACTCGGGTCCGACTCGAGTCATCAAAAATGGGACTCGGACTCCACTCGGACTCCGTCCCTAATGACTCTGACTCGAGCTCAATGACTCTCAATGACTCCTCGAGTCTTTTAGAGTCTTGCCTTACTTTTTTGTACCCACAAAAAAATCCATTCGTCCTTTTTTCCTGTCAACCCCCGGGCGCAAAGGAAAACGCAGTTTGGGCACTGCAGGAGTTCTCGTGCGCAGCCGCGCACACGCTATAAACGGGGGGGGGGGAAAGGTATGACAAACATAGGCTACAGTACATAGCAGGCATAATTATTGACTTTTTCATTTAATATTAGGCTATAGGCAGCGTTGCTTAATAGATCTGGCCCAGATTCAGACTGGCATGATTGACTGCCAGCGCACGTGTCTCTAAGCTGCGTGGATAAAAAGGACGACATTATCTATCTTCATATTGTTTGATGAAAAAAAACATGGCCTATACCATACCTATACCCAATGAAAATATAAAATATTTATACACTGTATTGACAAGTTGGAATTAAAACAATCGCATGAAACTGAGTGAGGATGGCACATTTGTAATCTCAAGTTTTTGGATCTGAGCGCGCATTGGAGACGTGATTTTAGTTCGTAGGGGACTAATACGGGTTGTCATGGTAACCATAGAACACACGTGCAGCTGATGGAGCACCGAGGAGAGCCATCTAGTAGAAGAGTTGCAACATTGAGGTGTCAGAAACTGAGCGCTCGAGCGCTGTTCCTGCAACCTGAATAGGGACAAAATGGAGTTGGAAATACATTGTTTTCAATGAGGGCGACGCAAATAAGATAAGCTATAGGCATGCGTGCCCCATGACACAAATGCAGTTTTCACAACTCTCTATTACTCTGGCTCTGCACCCGGCCACCTTTAGCCTAAAGTAGTTGAGTTAGTTGGCTAACGTTATGCTGCTTCTAGTATTATAAACAACAGACTATAAATGCATGATGTTAACATCAAACAGGTCTACTCCTATAAGTATCTGGGAGTACTAATTGATCAAGATATGAGCTGGCACACACATGTTGAATCATGCTGTTCGAAAATACACCAGAGGTTACACTTTCTTCGCAGATTGAGGCTGTTTGGTGTTAGTGTGAACATTATGCTAATTTTCTATAGGGCTAGCATAGAATCTATACTGAGATATGGTATCTCGAGTTGGTATGGAAATCTGACTGTGAAATACAAAGCTCAAATAGAAAGAATTGTAAAAACGGCTGGGAAGATCATGGGCCTATCTTCTCCCCCCCTGACCCTCCAAGCCATTTTTGAGCAGACGGTAATAAGGCAAGCTAAGAATGTAACCTCTGACCCCTCACATGTTCTTTACTCAGAATATGAACTAATGAGATCAGGTAGAAGGTATAGGACACCACAGTGCAGACACAACCGTTTTAAACATTCATTTGTACCTCTTTCTATAAAACTGTTAAATAGGTAGTCATTTCCCTTACATAGGGGTAAGCACTTAGGGTGTATATGTTATGTGTTCTTGAGTTATCTGCTGGTTTGTTTTTTGTCTATTGTATGTATATGTTTGCAGCTGTGGTCCTGTCTCCAAGACAAATTTCTCCCTCGGGAGACAAATAAAACTGAACTTGAACTTGAACTTGATTATAAATCAGTCGAGCAAGTGTTCCTGGGCTTGGAACCTAATTCCACAAAGACGGATGATGATTATACAAAATAAATGTTTATTAATATTTCCGCGTTGGGGACCATCTTTTAATCAATCAATCACCGTGGATATAACTTTCCTCCCTGACGAATGAATCCAGTCCAGTTGCAGTTGTGGAACGAAAGCAATAAGCAAGCATCTGTTAGTAAATCTGTTCACGTTCCTAACGTGGTCATATAATATGCTATAGCCTACTGTCCTAATCTGAGAACCGCCGAATCTATGTGGCTGCGCTGGGGCATTGTGCAATCCAGCGGATCATAGTTTTGTATTCAGGCTACATTTTAAAAATGATAGAAGAAAAAAGACTCGCAACTCGACTCGCGAGTCGAGGTCAGAGACTTGCGACTCGACTCGTACTCCGCAGCCAAAGACTCCGACTCCGACTCCGCAGCTAAAGACTCGACATCCGACTCCAGCATCGAGACCCGTGGGCATCTCTGCCAAATACTGTACCACACTCCTAGCTTGAATCCCTAAAACTAAAGAAAGCAGCAAATGTAAAACAATTAACAGCCATCTTTTACTTTCTCTAATAACAACCTAAAACATGAACCTTGGTTGGAAAAAAAAAACAAAGTTGTCCTTTAAGTCAAAAAGTTATTTAGCAAATAGGAAAACAATATTCAGCATTTCAATTAAAGTATAGCAAAAATAGCAGATATACAAGCTCAAAACACATCAGTGTGCCAATTCATTAATGCACAATTACATAACAAATGATCTTGTCTTGCATAACAAATGATCTATTAGTGGATTAAACAGAAAAGTAATTGATAGAAAAATGCTAATGAATAATCCACAACTTCAACTGTAAATTTTATCACCACAAGATGGCACTCTGTATACAGTTGAAGTATGTTGGTTTAAACAGCTATAATACATCATCACAGTTCATGGAAATGGTACAGTTGTAATCCATCTAAATGAATATATCTAACTGAGATCAATTGTCAAGTATAGAGGGCAGGGTCTATGTGGTGAAAAGCGTGTATGGATGCAAGTATTGTTCTTATCAAGTAAGCTTGGACAAATAACATTTTTCTGTTTCAATGACTCTTCCACAGGTGAATGGCTGGGATATGACCATGGTGACCCACGATCAGGCTAGAAAAAGACTAACAAAGAAGAACGAGGAGGTGGTACGGCTACTGGTAACCAGGAAGTCACTGGAGGATGCTGTCAGACAATCCATGATGTAACAGCTCCAAAAAACAACGGCATCTTCTGAGCGGACCTTTTCATGAAACCTACTTGTACAATACCCACAGAATGCTGTGTATAGACTTCCATTACTTTCGCCTCCTGTATGAAAGAAATTTACACTTATTTTCCACTATCCTTTTGTGTTTCATACCAGTTCACATTCTTCAATGTAGGGTCCAGTGCAGATGGAAGTGGATGCAAGTACACACACGCACACACGCACACACACAAACGGGTGTGTAAAATCAGTTATTCCACAACTTGTGTGATCTAATTCCATGCTGCATAATGTATGCAGATTTAAACAACTCTGCATTATAACTTGTCTTTTCCATCAATAATAGTCTTTCTAAACAGATGACAGTTTTTTCCATGGGATCAACCAGTAAAACTTAATTTATATAGAATGTTTGAAAACAATATTTGACCAAGATGACCAAGGTTCTGCACAGACTAAAAAGCAAGCAGATGACCATTGGTGATGAAATGCCAGGGAAACAGAATACTTAGTTTATTGTCTATTAGCCTTTTAAGCCTAGCACTGACTGGCCTAAGAATTAATCACTCATAACATTGGATCAGTCATAAACATCTGATGTTTGTTTTTGTCATTTTTTATATATATTTTAAAAGCCAAAGGACAATGCCAATGAACCATAGAAGAGACGTCAGTATTGCAAGAGCATGATCATGTCATGACATCTGGGGTCTAGCTCCTTAACATTTATCTGTAAAATTGGTGCTAGACAATGCTGACCTGCATTCACCATTTGCCTGGCTGGTGTGATTTTCATTTTTATTTTTTCCTGTTCCACACTACACTCAAGGTGTTATCACTTATGGGAATATATGGTCCATGCTGGACCCTACTGTTATGGGCACATTTATTCTTTAGGTTTTCCTTTTTTATATATCACCAAGTGCCTTCTTTCTTAGGCATGAAGAGTGAAAGTTGGTAGCTTGTGTGCTTTGGATAATTTTACTGTTTAGATGCAAACAAATCACTCTAGTTTAACACTGGCAACTCAAAGATGATCAGAGTAACAGATTGAACATTCATGCCACCTAACATGGCGAACCATTCTACACAGCCAAGACAGCCTGCAAACATTTTGGACTGTTAATCGATAGGTGCATTTTTGGTCACCTCAATAGAGATGTTTTTTACTGTAGATCTCAGTCAATTGTGTTGTCCTCGTGCTAAAAATAAACGGTAACATTCTATATGTTCATGTCAATATCTTGATGTAGTCAATAGCTTTGTCCATGGAGGTAATTCATTTCTTTATGGAAGCCTACCCTTTAACTACCCCTGTATATATTTTCATGACCGGAAACATTACTGCTTCTGACATGTACTATTATACAGCTATTGAATGA
Source organism: Benthosema pterotum (assembly GCA_039105355.1). NCBI lineage: Eukaryota > Metazoa > Chordata > Actinopteri > Myctophiformes > Myctophidae > Benthosema > Benthosema pterotum. The sequence goes on from CM076979.1 coordinate 40,776,386, forward strand.
TCCTGCAATTGCCATTACTAGTGTAAGCTAATCTTAAAATGTTTGTTAATTGTATGTTATACTAATGGTACCATGATTGTATGGATTTTGTAGTCTGGAATCATTTCAGTTTTTAATCATCAAACATTATTAGAAGTTTGTAATAATTGAAATGCTAACATCCATGGTTCAAAAAAGTGGTATTTTCTCATTGTTACTAGCATACAGTAAAATACATTGACCATAATGCATTTTCCTACAAAAAGAGGAATCTTTTATACATTTTTAAAAAAATAAAATATATTCTTTTGAATAAAGTGATACAGTATAGCGTGAAATACACTCCACTTGAGTGGAAAGTTCTCATACGCTGACAGATCAAACTGAAACATTCTTTCCTGTTGTATAATCTTCTCATGTTATTGATTTAGTTATTTTGTACATCTCTCCAAGTCTTTTGACATTCAAGTAGCTCAGTGTTGATCTATTCTCTGACATTTACAGTATGTGTTTGCTTAGGCGTTTCAGTATAGGGATTATTCTTTACTTGAAAGTTTAAACAAACTGCCTATCTTTTTTGGAAGATATGGAGGTCAAACGACAAATATATTTTAGCAGAGGTTTTTGGACAATAATTAAAGGATCACTTTTCAATGTACTTTCACATAATTGGTCATAATTAGGGTTTATTACAACGTATAAATTGCCCACTTATTTTCTACTCAGTCTGTGTCTCATCGGAGGGCTGTGAGCAGAAACCCATCCGCCTGTAACATCATCGATGGGGAATCCAAGCTAATACAAACTGCAGTCGTTCTATTCCTAAAAAGTGGCAATGCGATATATCATGAACATTAGTGAGTCGAGGACGAATTATAATTTTGAGAGAAGTTGAAATGTGGAGAACTGATCCTTTTTACTACCTATTGCTAAATTGGAAAGAGACTTTGGACATGAGCAGTGAGTCAGTAGAGTTTCTAGAACTGTTTTACTCATCTGAAGCACGCACACTGAACAACAATATCCCATGAGTGATGACTATTGCCAGGTGATTTTGTGAATTGTCATCACCCGTTCTATGATGACATGGGAGGTGGGTCGATTTGATGTGATGCTGAGCTAAAATCCTCACTTTGAGAAATAATTGATGAGGACACCTTTTGTGCGGGTCCAGGCTGCCAGAGAACAGCCCTCACCTCTGCAGGATTCTGTAGGCCCTATAATATACCACTCTTTCACTCACAGGTTGCACGTGTGTGCGTTATGTGCAGGCGTGCATGTGCATATACGTGTGTTGAAGATCTGCCAGGTCATTTTGGATCACAGTTGAGGGAAGCATGCTCCATTCCACTTGCCTGGTCAACACTACGATGTGAGGAATTCTTTGTGTGTGTGTGTGTATGTGTGTGTGCGTGTGCGTGTGCGTGTGTAAGTAAAGCGGTTACACACACCTTTGAGCCATTGCCCATTCTACTGTAAAACAGAATTGTCAGTTTTCACCACTACCACAAGATTAACATGTTGCCTGTTGCTAGGTAACTGATGGATATCTTTAGACTTGACCGGGACCATTAAACACTCTGTATAGTATGTACAACAATAGTGTCATACAGTAGTTTCTAACAAATAACAATTAAGCTTATGGCCAGTTATATGTGATTCATAAGCATACTATAAATGACAACTTGTAGACAGTCTATTTTCAGCTCAAAGCACAATGCAATGACACTTAGATGTAAAAGAACTAGAAATGCTATGCTATGTGCAATAATGACCTTACATCTCCTGTATTTATTACAGAAACAGTTGGACTTTGAAATAGCGCATTAAGGGGATAAACAAGCCCACAATTGCTGCAATTTCACACCAAATTATCAAGTCTACCCCACGCAGAACAATAGATATAATTTTTTCTTCTTCAGGCAAGTGAGTAATTAGATTATCTAAACATGGATCATACATGATACATACCTCCCACGCTATGGCAGCATGATTGTGTTGCCATGGCAATGCAATCTGCTCTACTATCACTTCACCAGATTGGAACCAGGAGTTGGTCCATAGCCCCAGATTCTTGATGGTTGCCTTTTAATAAAATGGCTGGCTTTAGAACTTTTTGAATGAGAAAATAAGGGTAATTGGATGTATAGTAGACTGATAAGACTCAAACTGGAATTATTGGTCATATAGTTGGTCAATCTTGACCTTTGAGCCATTTAAAAGAAGAAGGAAAAAATCCTTTAGTCGCCAGTTCATGACCAGAAGGGTTTTTTTTTATATTTAAATTCCACAAATTGATGATTTCTCACAAAAATCTGAAATTAAGACAAGAAACAAATCCTCAAATTCAAATGCAGTTCCAATTAACAATATTCATATCGAGGGCCTTCAACTTACTTCATCTAGGATTAAGCTAGGTCCCACAGAACGAAAGCATGTGGTTTGAATAGCCTATCTGATTTGTTTTGGGATATTTTAAATGCTATTTTTACCTATGAATTGTAAATTATTTCTTCATGCTTATGGCAATCGTAAACATTGGAGGAAATATAAGGTAGTTTCGCTCTACTGGACAGAAAGACTCAAAATAGTAAAATGTCAGCAGCAGTAGCACAATGTCTTGCTCCACACAACCACAAGTGAACATTTTATTACCAACAACATTACATTTTGAGTCTACTAACCTTATAATTTCTCAATTCCTCACACCAAATCAGGCATTTCATCCCATATACAGTAATCCAACCACATTCATGGAACTTTTGTAAACACAAAGCGTAGAAGCGTACTGTATGTGCGTGGGTGTGGGAGTGGGATGCTGGGTTCTGAAGGTTACAAATGCATTATGTCCCCTGAGTAAGTTAACATCAGACCCTGAGCCAAGAGTGTTGAGGCATGTTGTCATAGCAATGTAGTGTGCATCTTTGCAGTTTACACCCCCCCCCCTCTATAAATCACTCTTGAGAGATGATTGTTCAGAATTTAAAAAAAAAACAAACAAAAGTAAGTTAAAATAGGTTGTCATCCACACTGTAATGAAAATCTGGCCATTGAAGACATTCAATGAACATTAATTATTGCCATATAGGAAATCCCATTTAGGATACATCTGTTTAAACCACCCACTAGCAACTACCCCCCCCCCCCCTTCTCCTCCTCTCATGGTGGTTGTGCAGCAGGTGGCTTTTTTCGCGCCCGAAGAACCCTTCACCTCTCTATAATTCCTCCCACGCGAAAAAACGTTGCACGTTTCGCATCCCTTTTCCTCGCCAGAGGCTTTTGGAAATGGAAAAGTGAGTACTACACTACAGTAAGCCTAGCCTACTACAACCGCCCGTGTTGTAAAACCAGGAGAAAGAGTGAGTTGTCTCTCTCTCCCTGTGAGATGAGTGAAGACAGTGAAGAGCGAGGAAGTCCCACTCAGACTGTGCTGTGAAACAGGTATGGCTTTTGCTATAATGCATGTTTTGTTTTGGGCCAGTGGTTTCCAACCAGTGGCCCGGGGACCACCAGTGGTCCCTGAGAGAATTCCAGGTCCCCCAGGCTATGGAAAGTTGGTAACCAATTTACCCTTTATATAGATCTGTAACTTGAGAGAGTAAAATGAAACCAAATGGACCCTCGCGGCCCCATTTGGTTTCATTTTACTCTCTCAAGAGTTAAATTGTATTTAAACATCTGAAATAGTTAATTCTCAAGAATGTAGGCTATACGTTTAGAAAATGTAGAAGAATTGTTATTTTGACCAACATTTTGCCAGTTTATCTCTCCTAAATTGTATGTGGACCCAAACTTGAAAATCCTTAGTTTTGGGGTCCGAGAGAGTGGGCTATCAACGTCAAATGGTCCGTGGCTAAAATGCAGATTAAATAGTGGGCCCACCCTGTTATCAAAAAGGTTGGAAACCACTGCTTTAGAGAGTAT
>CM076979.1:40785288-40807788 GCA_039105355.1 Benthosema pterotum
CTGATTAGGACTTTTCAAACGTCATCCTCTAGCTATTATTTTTGTTTGAGAATAAGGCTTTTCCGAAAATTGATCCCTATGTAACTGCAAGACGTGCGTGCGTGCAATCCGTGCATGTTCATAATATTAGCCATTAGTCCTTTCTGGCTGGTTTACACTAGTAATCTCACATTTTAGATAGTTCTTAGTTCTGATTGGACCTTCATGATGTTGCTGGTGGTGCTGCTGTCGCAGGTTGCCATAAAAGTCTGAAAGTGTTGTAGGCCTGGCTTACAAACATGCAGAATAATTCTGCTCAAATTCTACGTATTAATTTGAGACATGCCACTTCCTATCTCCTTTCTCTCCAGTTTCCCACGAGACCTGTCTCCTCGACCAGGTGCTGGATTTGATTATGAATGAGAAGCCCCCAACCAGCGGTAGTCTTTTCCTGAACGAGGACGCAGACAAACCCCACCGGCCGGAGCGAGGGAGCTTGAGGAGGCGTTTACGCAGGACGATGGAGGAGAAAGCCAGCAGCATGAAGGAGAGGATTCGCTCCATCACCAGGGAGAGTGTCAAAGACTTCCTAAGGAGGAACCTGTTCGTTCTGTTCACCGTAGCTGCCGTGGTACTGGGTCAGTATGTGATGCTGATGACGGGGAAGTGGTATTGTTATGATGATGATGATTCTTTTTACTTGCATGAGCAGAGCGGGCACAAGTTAAAGGGGAATTCCACCCATTTTCAACATTTTAATATGTCATATACCTTAGAGATGCTGTGTGGACATGTTAAAAAAGTTCCCCCAATTCTGTATTTCTGGAAAAAAAAAATCATTAACATGGTGAAATACATCTGTTGACATCATCAAGATGTATTTCACCATGTTAATGATTTTTCTTTCAGACTCCTTTTTCCTCAGAGGAAAAACATGAAAATGGGTGGGATTCCCCTTTAAGCGATCGGTGCACGGTCGGTCCGCGATCCCTCAGGGTACTCCGGTTGCCCAATTTAAGTGATTAATTTGAATGTATATGATGCATTGCAATGTTTTTACCTAATGTTAGTCGCTCTGGATTATAGGATCGTCTGCCAAATGCCTTATTTGTAAATTGTAAATTGTATGATATAATGGGGATGTAACTAAGAGACCTTTATAGTTAATGTCATGAGTATTAGCTCGCTCTGCTCACACACAAGAAGGCCATAGCCTACTTGTGTGCAACGTGCAAGCTTGCACTCTACACAGTGCTGATCTAGTTATTAGGGATGTACCGAAACGGACCGGAACCGAATACCAAATATAGGAAACAGTTGGCCGAAAACCGAATATCCAAATATGATTAATATATCTTTTTTCGTACCATTACTGTCATGGCTGCACCTTGATTATGGCAAAACCTTTGATTGCAAAGTATTCAGTATTACTATTTTTATACAACTCCAGTATCTATACATACCTAGTCTATTTTCAATTAATTTACTAAACATTGTGTGTGGTTGTGTGTGTGTGTGGGTGTGTGTGTGTGTGTGTGTGTGTGTGTGTGTGTGTGGGTGTGTGTGTGTGTATGTGTGTGTGTGTGTGTGTGTGTGTGTGTGTGTGTGTGTGTGTGTGTGTGTGTGTGTGTGTGTGTGTGTGCGTGTGTGTGCGCGCGCAATGTCAGGTGTGATCCTGGGCTTTGCTTTACGCCCACGTAACCTGACACTGCGGGAGATCAAGTACTTTGCCTTTCCTGGGGAGCTGCTGATGAGGATGCTGCAGATGCTGGTGCTGCCACTAATAGTCTCCAGTCTGGTAACAGGTGGGTATGAAAAATAATAATAATTGATCCACATGGGGAAATAACTTCTCTGCGTTTGACCCATCCTATTAGGAGCAGTGTGTGACCCCAGGGGGCATGCAGAGAGCACTTCAGTGTCTTCCATTCCCAGATGGCAGCTCTGCCACCTGGGAATGGAAGATTGTTTCTACCACAGCGTGATAGAAACAATTCTCTCAGCTGTGAACCTTAAAGCTGCAACCTGGAACTTATTTGAACGAATAAAACATTACCTCAATATGTTGCAATGCAATATAACTAGCACGAAAGGCTGGGTTCCCTGTATTGCCACTGACAGGTTTTGACCCTGATGTCAGATAGGTCCCCTACTGGTTAACCAACAAGCCTACAGAATGCCTGGGTAAAGTCGAAGTCGACTCCCTTCTGCACAAAACCTGGGACCCAGGTTAAATGACTGGACAGAGAGAGCAAGTGCAAACTCTAAAAATGGCAGTCGCCGCGAACAGCAGAGGCAGTTGGTAGTGCTTTAGTTGGTAGTGCTTTATGCGGCAAGACCCTCTAACTCAAACCCTTACCTATCCCTAACCAAACCTTTAACCTAAGTCGCAAGCACGGCACAAGAGAATTAACCCAGGGAGGATGCCACAAGGTGTGACCATCAGTGTTGGGTAATATTACTTAAAAGAGTAATATCTTTACTTTACTTGATGATCCCCACTTGAAGAAAAAGCAATGATATTACTTTACTTATTACTAGAATCAAAGAATAATATATTACATATTACAATATTACTTTCCCAAGTTCGCTCCTTCTACCCGCGAAGGAATAGAGATGTACAACATCATCTGTTTAGCGAAAACTGTGATAATTTGTAGAATATGTCATGTGTGCAGAATGCTGCGGTGGAGTAGGATCTACAAACTACAGTGCATCTATGTTATTATCTGTTGATAGCTTGTAAATCTGTTCTATTTTCACATGCAACAACAAGCTCAAAAGTAATGAGTAACTAGGCATGTTTTGGCAGAGTAACATATTACTTATTACACATTTTGGCAGAGTAATATCCTTACTTTTTCTGGGAAAAGTAATAATATTACAGTAATATGTAATATTTAATTAGTTACTGCCCAAGACTGGTGACCATATATGGAGGTGTGATGCTACAAGGTGTGATGATATATGGCTGTATATTGACATTCCACTATATGGAGTAGTAGGGCCCCTGGCGATGTCCTCTACATATACAGCATGCCCATATATTGAGATCCCTGATGATGTCATGAGATGTCAGGACGCATGACCCTATGGTCATGCCTTGTGACAGCTCATGACATCATCAGGGAGGCATAGGGTGGGTGAGGGACAAACAGACTGACTGACGAAATACATGTTTTCATAGTAAATGCGCATGTGTGCAATACCATGTGCACCTTACTAATGTTTTGAATGTTTTTGCCTATACGCACAAAACAGAGATTGATTATTAATTGATTATCATAAATCATATTTATATATATTGTTCGATTAATTGTTGCACCCCTACTCCCCAGGTATCTCCTCTCTGGACAGTAAGGCATCAGGTAAGATGGGAGTGCGTGCAGTGGCTTACTACATGGTGACCACGCTGGTCGCTGTCTTCATTGGCATCGTCATGGTGATGATCATCAGGCCAGGGAAGGGCAGCAAGGACAGCCCTATGGCATCCGGCGGGACAATAGAACAGGTGCAGGCTACCGATGCTTTCCTGGATCTCATCAGGTACTTAGTACTTTGTTTTCCCATCCTGGATATTCTAGTCATGTTTTTAAAACTCTGAAGGCCTGATTTGTACAGTATTCATACAGCAGCGTTTCCTAGCCTGTAGGCCTTGGGCCGCCATTGGTGGATGGGTCTGTTAAGGATATTGAAAGTTGGCCCCCAAAGAATTGGAAAACACTAACACTAACTTAAAGTACAGGTATACTACAGTATGTTGGCTCCATTTATCCAAGTCAGAACACAATAGATTGATCATTCAAATGATCATGCCCTGAGAGGTGCACACAGCCTACATATCTGAATGGCAACCATTTGACTGTTTAGCTGTTGTCAGATGATGAGCTGCAAGGGCTTTTGAGATTTTCAAATGGTCCCTGATCCAGAAAAAATTGGGAACCGGACCGCTGTCACACGGGGGTCATGCACTGAAAATAACAGATCTGCTCACTACGCATTGTGACATGTGAGATTGCGTGTTTTTGCTACCCATGCACAACTGCACACAAGTTATCAATCAATCCTTCACATTGGCTGCTACAGAAGATTCAAAGATACAAAGCGACATCGCATATAGCTGCCTCATGTTAAAGTCATGATCAACATGCTCGCTGACACAGCAGTGGTTGTATCTGCCATTTAGACCGCATTCTGAGAGTAGCAGATGGAGACGATTTGTTGTGGAGCACCAGAGAGTTCACCAACGAGTGCCTTTTATCTGTCTTGTGTCTTATCTTATGTGATTAGTATCTTGACACTCACACAGCAATATCAATAATGATAAGCGAACTATAGGACTGCATCTTGCATACTGTATATGGTGTCCTTGCAGTCTTGTTATGCACGTATATTTGTACTAAAACACACTTTAGCATTTTAACACTTTTAATACTTTCTCTCAGGAACATGTTCCCTCCTAATCTGGTGGAGGCCTGTTTCAAGCAGGTGGGTTTATTCACTATCTTTACCCATCTTTACCCAACCCTCAATATGGTTTTCAACTCATAGTTTGTAAAAAAAAAAAAAAAAAAACAAAAAACAAACAAACAAAAAAAAAACAATCTGATTGCACGGCTTTAATTGACATACAGTACATGGTCTCTTGTAGTACAAAACCGTGTACAAGAAGATCACCTCTACCAGGAATGTGACCGTGGCTGTCAACCTTACGGACTCTCCCAACATCACGTCATCATTGTCTCCCCTAAGCATGAACCTCAGCCGGTTGACGTACACCATACAGGTAATGACACCTTAGTCATCCTACAAATGGCCCCTCTAAGGATAAGAAACCATGGCCTAGATTTTCATCACCGCTAAACCCCTTATCCATTAACTTCTTCTTCTTTTGCAAAATAATCACAGAAATGTCACAGCATTGAATAACATGCAGATTCTGCGTATTCCCATAGCTGCCCTATACATCTGTAACAAAACAGTGTTTGGCCCCATTTTGCTGTTTGGGTTAAATAACACCATAAAACCACCATTACCTGTTCCTTTCACACAGCCCTTAGAGGGCATTTGCGCATGCATAACAGTTTGGGAACTCCTGCTTTAGACTAAAGCAACGTTGAGATACTCTAGGAAAAGTGGGACAACTGTTGGCAAGCAGAGAGTGCTGTGGAGAGAGACTACATCCTTTTCTAGTGTATGAACAACGTTTAGATCCTTGACAGATTTACAGCGACTTTTGGAGTGATTGATTATTCTGTTGTCTGCTTATCTCTCCAAAAGTCATTTTAGGCTTTGTTTTGTTAACAAGCTCATTAACTCACTGCACACTACCTCATGAAGTCCTTTAAGTGGTGACTGCACTACAAAACACAGAAAACACCTCACACAGTTTACAATTATAATTGATAAATGTTAAATGATATAACTTTAAATGCATTTATCTCTGAATGAGCCCTGGAAACAGTGAAATATGAAAATACAGGTTTTGTCAAATGTATTTAAAAAAATGAAACACATCATCAACTCATCTTATTTTTCTCCCTTAAAGTAGACACCGTAAGCTGTCTGTGGATATCAGTCATTTGCACAAACTTACAACATAGGACACTAGCACTATTGTGCCTAATGGGAGTGAGCCTAGTTTTCCTGCTAATCTGTTAAAGAGAGATTCTCTGCCTTGTAGGAGTCAGTGGAGGAGACAGTTCCTGTATCAGGGTCTTCTAACGGCGTGAATGCTCTGGGCCTGGTGGTATTCTCACTGTGCTTTGGACTGGTCGTCGGTAACATGAAGCAGCAGGGGCAGGCACTCAAGGACTTCTTCGACTGCCTCAATGAAGCCGTCATGAGACTTGTTGCCATCATCATCTGGTCAGTATTCACTTCATTTTTTCTCAGAAAACTTCAGTTAAAATGACTACATTTTGGCTGAAGAATTTGTTGTTGACATGGAGAAAATTGTCCAATGACTATTAGAGCCTCAAAATACGAAGGCACAATGTTGTCATTTCCTGTCTTGGCCTTGCTAGGCAAAGAAGGTCATTAGAGGCTAAATTAATCTAAACTAGGAATTGACATAATTCAGAACATCTTTCTGTTCTGCACCCCCAAATGTCCTGACTCTGTGGTTATTAAAACGTATGGTGTGCCGTGTGCAACATAAAGTGTTAGTTGGAGCAAGAGCGTACAAGATGAACACATGAAAGCATGAGTGTTTCTGTATGTGTGATGAGCACACAAAATCACAAAAAGTCTGTTTTGTTGCTCAATGGCTTTGAGAGGCATTGGTACAGCCAGTAGCATTTTCTCTTCCACTCTTTCCCATTATCACTCTTGTTACATTATTGTCATTCCTCCCCCTTGCTATCGCACTTGCCCCTCCCATCCCCTTCCAGGTATGCACCCGTGGGAATCATGTTCCTGATTGCGGGAAAGATTGTGGAGATGAAGGACCTTGCACAGGTGGGAGGTCAACTTGGGATGTACACCGTGACTGTCATCGTAGGCCTCATGATCCACGGCCTGATCGTCCTGCCACTAATGTATTTCCTGGTGACTAAGAAAAACCCATTCACCTTCATCGCAGGACTGCTTCAGGCACTCATCACCGCCCTGGGCACCTCCTCCAGGTGGGTCTCAGTCCCTGTCGCACTGCTTCCCTGTATGTCCCTACTCCCTACTCCCTATCCCTTAGAGCAAGGGTGCCCAAAAGGTAGATCATGATCTACCAGTAGATCACACAGACCGTGCAGGTAGATCACATGACAGTCCCTCCAGCACTTGGACTCTTATATAGATCGGTAAATTATCTGAATTATGTAATTTCCAGAGTCCACACAATTAGAAAATGGAAAATAATTGTTATTTTGACCAACATTTTGACAATTCTCCTTCCCAATTGGGGACAAAAACGTGAAAGTTCTTAGTTTTGGGTGCAAGAAACTAAACTCAACATCACGAACTGTCAACTCAAACCCTCAAGTACTGTTTTCAAACGTCATTAATAGCATATACACTGGAAAACCTTCCAATTCTCCCCCTCTATTTTTCATTATAAGTGCATTATTCTTAAACACTATACCAGTAAGTAACACCATCACCAACTATTTCAAAGCTCAAACTTTCTAGGGGGGCTTGAAATGGATTTTCAGGCATGGAACAATCATATTTTTGATGTGTAGATCTTGTGGAGCCGGTCATTTTGAAAGTAGCTCTCAAGTCAAAAAAGTGTGGGCATCCCTGCCGTAGAGTTAATTGATCACTTTAACTATGATTTACATGGGAATGTTTGGTTCCTAACTACAAATCGTTTTGCTCGGGAGCCTGTGGAATCCCATGGAGGACCCCTGGACATCTCCCGAGACCAGTGGACCATCTTATCCAGGCTCTGATTATAGTGCGATTTCGTATTTTGAATGTGATTCTGCATTGTCTCACTGCATTGTCCAATTCATTTCACCCCAGTTCTGCGACCCTGCCAATCACCTTCCGCTGCCTGGAAGAAAACAACCACGTAGATAAGCGAGTGACGCGCTTCGTTCTCCCCGTGGGGGCCACCATAAACATGGATGGTACAGCGCTCTATGAGGCAGTGGCAGCCATTTTTATTGCTCAGGTCAATAACATGGACCTCAACTTTGGCCAGATTCTCACCATCAGGTAATCTTTCATTGGTTTATTTTCTCCCAGTTATCATTTTTACTTCTATAAGCACTTATTGTTAATAATAGAATGCATACAATAAACTCCAGTTGCAGTGTTTAACTGTTTACCCTGTCTACATCAAAAGTATCATTGAGTATTCACTATTTTTGGTTGTTTCAGAATAGCCAAAACCTCATATGGTTTGTAGGAATAATGTCAATCCACAAACTGCACAAAGTAGGTCTAACTGACAACTAAAGCAGTCAAAGTGGAGTAAAAAAAAAATACAATGTTTGCCTCTAAGATGCTGTGGAGTAGATGTATACTGTGCTTAATACTCCAATAAAGCTAAAATACCTCAGTTTTATTTAAATGAAAATTCCATACCAAAACACATCCAACTACCTGTGCATCCAACTACCTTGATCCCTGCGACATCATTGTGAACGCAGTGAACTATGTAAACTAAGCAGAAATGTCTGTGTGTCTCTGTCTGCATGTCACATTCCATATTTGGACATTTCTGAACCAAATATGGAGAACTATATATTGTTCTGTATTTTTTGGTTTGGTTCCTGGTCTACACACACACACACACACACACACACACACACACACACACACACACACACACACACACACACACACACACACACACACACACACACACACACACACACACACACAGAACTCAGGTAGAACAGGGCGCATCTATGACAAAATCAAGGGCATTATACATTATATGATGTTGCAAGGATCAAGGTAGATGGATGTGTTTTGGTATGAATTTCTCCTTTAAGCACAGTACTTGAGAAAATGCACTTGTACTTGCAAAGGTTACTTTCCACCACTGACTGTGTGTTTGTTTCACTTTATTAAACATCTTCAATGCCCTCCTCCCTCCCACTGCCTGCTCAGTATCACAGCTACTGCTGCCAGCATCGGAGCAGCAGGCATCCCTCAGGCTGGGCTGGTTACCATGGTGATCGTATTGACATCGGTGGGACTGCCCACAGATGGCATAACACTGATCATCGCAGTGGATTGGTTCTTGTGAGTTGCCACTAAATGTCAAAGCTTGATGGGGATTGGTCTGTGTTGTGTTCTGTGGGTCTACGGGTCTAAATGTCATAGTGGGGCTTCAGAGTTCTCTATCCCCCCATCTGCAAAGGTTATTGATGCATAATGCACAATTGCCAGATTATTGAAGACTCTGAATTATCCATTTTCACCCTGGTGTCCAGATTTTGGCTAATGGTGTTAAAAATATCTTCTGAAACAACTGCTAATGTACACATACTGTATGAAGCACCTGCCCTTACATTGATGACCTTGCAGGCATATGCATAGGCGTACATCATGCAATTTAGATACCATATTATTAGACATAGCATTCTATCTTTTTGTCAAATGTTTTTGTTAATGGTTACAAACATTCTGATGTAACACAGTTATTCTTTAATGGAAACAAAAACAGCAACAAAATTGACACTACATCAGCGGTGTCAAACCCACATGCAGAGTGGGCCAAAATAGAAAAATTGGTACAAGTCGAGGGCCGGAGACACCGGTCTGTGTTTCAACACCGGTTTACGATGACGTAAACTGCTATTTTTTTTTCAATAAAACTTAAAACTTCGCGCCACTCTGTGGTGCGCTATGAGACGTGAATACCTGCTATTTAAAAAAAAAAAAAAAAAAAAAAAAAGTTAAAAACATTTTTTGAATATTATATGTTCTTTCGGAGTGAACATTTTGTACAATCAGGTCAAAATATGTTAAGCTAAATAAGACTGAGTTGAGGAAGTAAAACAGTTGCATTCATTTCTTATCTTGGTGTGCGCAATATACCAGAGGGCCAGTTCTAATACTAATTCAATATCATCCCGCGGGCCGAAAATAATTCATTCACGGGCCTCATTTGGCCCCCGGGCCTTGAGTTTGACATATGTGCACTACATAAACTGCGCATTGACACTACATAATGTTGCAAATTAAATCGTATAGGGTGATGAATTGTTTATGGAATACAACATCCGAAGAGAAAATTCTATAGTCAACCACAGTGGTGGCATCTTGTCTATTAAGTGGTTCTGCTCAAATAACGGACGAGGGGCAGCCTTATCAAACTGTCTCTCCTTGTTTTTCAAGAAATACCTTATTCTCTCAGAGTTACCATATCTAAGCATGAAGACAAGGCTCTCTCCAAAGTGGGATCAAAGATACGGATGTAGTTCCTAACCTGTAGATACCTAAAAAAAAGAATACTCCTAGGGAGTCTCAATATGGAAATTAGACATAGCATTCTATAGTGTATACTTTTGTTTTACAGATATTCTACTGCTAAGACAGAGGTTTCTTATGAACCTTGATGACTATGTATATATTTTAGCCTATTTGATGTACCTTGTTAATTGTAAATCGTTCTGGATCAAGATCATCTGCTAAATGCCTAAATTGTAAATTGGATGTTTGATGTCTTATCTCTGTCTCTTCTTTTTACCCCAGAGATCGCCTGCGGACCACCACCAATGTTCTGGGAGACTCTCTTGGTGCAGGTATTGTAGAGCATCTGTCCCGCACAGAACTAGAAAACCAAGACGCTGAACTGGGCAACTCTGTCATTGAAGAGAATGAGAAACCCTACCAACTCATCTGCCAGGAAAATGACTCACACAAACACCGCAACAGTGAGACCACCATGTGAGAGCCAAAGGGCTTAGTTTCTCTGAATAGCATCTTCACATGAAGATTGTAATGGTTCAGTTGCTGAAGGCCGGCTGCTTAATAGCAGTGTATGAATACGGCTCATAACCACTTATGCCCTATTTTATACTTGGGCTGTAATGTTGGAAAATCTTTGACATGTTTGGAATATTTCAATCTACGATTAAACCAAGAACACTAGGGTTAAACTAACAGGACACTTTGGTAGAAGTTCGGGTTGTGTAGTTAGCATGCCATGATGGAACTCCAAAGGTGGGCATGATATCAAAAATAACTGCTCTTTCATCTTTCATTGATTTACGTTTGTACAAACAAAGCTTATTCTAGCACTATTTAACATCACAAAACCTGGTTCTGCATTTTTGAGTTGGGCACAACTACATTAGATGACTTGCAAACGGTTTGTGGGTCACCAGCACCGTTGCCATTGAAAGCAATGGCTAGTTGTTGTCACTTCACCGTTGCCATTATGTCATTATGTCAGGTACATTGCAATTGTACATCTTTCACGTTTGTTGCTGCTTGTTTCTCTCTCAAAATGTGGCAATGTGCTTAGCCCTTTGGTCTCCGCCCATTCTGTACGATTGGCTGCCACATGCTTAGCACTCTTGTCTCTGCCCACTCTGTACGATTGGCTGCCACATGCTTAGCACTCTTGTCTCTGCCCACTCTGTACAATTGGCTGCCACATGCTTAGCACTCTGGTCTCTGCCCACTCTGTACGATTGGCTGCCACATGCTTAGCACTCTTGTCTCTGCCCACTCTGTACGATTGGCTGCCACATGCTTAGCACTCTGGTCTCTGCCCACTCTGTACAATTGGCTGCCAGAGCCTAGCGTACAACACTGCTATCCTCATTTTGCAGGTCGCGAAAAGCCAAAGTTGTACTCATAATAACAACAACAATGCACATTCGTGTTTTCTACAACAAATGACACAACAACCCACGTCTGTGGTCTGGACACCATACACTACTGCACTGTATACAGGTTAGTGTCAACTTTTATAATTATTATTATTATTTTTTTGTTTAACTATTGTACAGTAGGCTACATTTCACTGCATTAGTAGTAGTAGGTATGACCGCGTCCCTTTCACTTCCAGAACGTTCAACAGCCCAACTTTAATGATTTTAAATCCCTTTCTTTTACATCGTTCTCTAGTCATACTGTAATGCAACAACACCATTTGAACAAATCCTACAATAGCTTTTATGTGCGCCGTCCTTATTTAAAACAACAGATTTCCAACTCCGCTTTGCCCCTATTCAGGCTGCATGAACGTTGAGCGCTTACTTTCTGACTCCTCGCAACTCTTCTACTAGATAGCTCAATAGTGATTCTCAAACCCATTTTTAAGTAGCGTGACCAGATGTCCCCATTTGTGTGACATTGGCCTGCATTTCACTGACTTTTCATGCGTCCCACCGATTGACATGTATTTTGATTGACAAGCTGCAGTTTTTTTTCACAATGTACGTTTTATCAATACTGGCAGCCTGCCTGTCTGTGAGCAGCGAAGCCTGTGCAGATGAGAAAGGGGCCACTTGGGGACCCCTGCACAGAGCAGCCCGACTCACTTCACACTGGGTGTGATTTTTCTTTTTCTTTTTTTATTGTTTTTATTGTTATTATACTTTTTGTAATAAAACATGTTAACCTGGTGTTAATTTTACTATTATGATCCAGATCCAGTTGCACAGATCCAGTCCCTGTTGTCCAAATACAAATAGCTAAATCAACAAATCCTTTGGGATGTAAAAGTGATGTTGGTAGGATCAGCTTTGCTTGCATTTATTTTCATGCTAAAAGGGTGAGTTTGTTTCGCCATTTCACCATAACATAACATGTGAGTCAACAAGGAGTTCGGAGTTAAAAGAGTGACCTATTTTTTGATATGTCGCTCATGTTTGGATTTGCATCATGGCATGGTAACCACAATAACGCAACCTGTTCCTGATAGGTACTTCTGCATTTCATTTTATTGTGAACATTTAACCTAGAACAAAGTAAACTCCATATATCACAAATTAAATGGATTGAAGGAGTCTTCAAGTTTAACATTATTTTAGAGGTTAAAATAAATACAGGTAAATGTGAAACTACTTCAAAGATTTTTAACGGTGATTGTTTGAATACAGTATTGCAAAGAAGAGTATGAAGATATCTATCTCTATCTCTCTCTAAAAAACAAACAAATAGGAAAAAAGCATGGAGAGAAGATATTTCTACATTTTTAAGTAAATTTGCATTAAAAGACATTTTGCATGGCTTAATATTCACATACAATGTTGTATCTTGCTTAATTTTGACTACCTCTAATGTTACTATCCGATACTGTTTCTCATTAAAGATAAATGTAACGTGAATTGTAAATTTTGTCATTGATCTTGCATCCATTTCAATGACTGAAAATGTAAGCTACATTTTTTGAGTTTGCTTGCCCTTTGAAATTGCAGTACTTGAATGTAACAGACTGTTCTACACTGGGTTTGATTTGCTGTATCTGTTATTGATATTTTGGTTTTGGTAGAATGGTTTTCATTCATTGCATTGCATTCTATATTGTATTTCTTTGTATTTATAATGTTTCTTTATTGAGAAGTCTTTGGTGCTAGTTATTTTTCCTGGATACATTGATGAATGCCTTCCACACATAAGTAGCTTATAGATGTATAAGTTCCTTATGGATGGAAAACAAAAGGTATTACTTAATTTGAAAATAACTTCAGTGTCACATATTTGTTTATTCCATGACAAGTAACCTTTTTCTAGTGTCAATTTTTACTTAATTATGCTTTCATGTTTTTTTTTTTTTCTTTTTACATTTTAAAGGCTTATACCTTACATCAGACTTAATGGTTTAGACCAGGGGTTTTCAACCTTTTTGACTCCAGGGACCACCATTCATTCAGCATTTGAGCCACGGACCACCATTGGATTGCATTTTCACACCAAAGACCTAAAATTAAAGAATTCTTTTGGTTTTGTCCACCATTCCAGGCTTTATTTTGCCAACAAAACAGTGTGAACTTCTTAATTAAGTGCTGCTAATTCAGATGATGAATATTTTAACTCTTGAGAGTGTAAAAATGAAACCAAATGGACCCGCAAGGGTCCATTTGGTTTCATTTTTACATTCTCAAGAGTTACATCTGGTTAACCAATTTTCCATCATTTAGCCTGGGGACCACCTGGAACCTTCCCAAGGACCACTGGTGGTCCCCGGACCACCTGTTGAAAACATCTGGTTTAGACGGTTCACAAATCCAGGTAGACTGCAACTCTACAACCTTTGATACCAACATCATTGAGACAGTTGAAGGACAAAGTTGTTATATAATAGTATTAGCTATATTTATTTCACTTTATTTCATTATTTTGGCTTGAATATTAGTTTTTGTTTTATGCTTCTCAATTTGGTTCATTTCCTTGTTCTGTGGATAGGTACTGTGGAGAGTTTGAGATGATTTTTTAGGAAATGTCTATTATTAGATTAGATACACAAGTGTAGGTATTATTTCTTGTGAAGAGTGTTGTTTGAAGGCAGTATAAGGCACATACAATTTATTTAATTGAGAGCTTATTATATGACTTCACCATTTTGGGGGTTGTTTTTGAGGCTTGATGTTTTCACAAAAATGTTTATCTGTATTTTAATGGACAATTTATGTTTACTTTGACAATTAAATGTCTCAGGAATTAAGCTTTGTTCAAGCCATATATAATTTGTGTGTGTGTGTGTGTGTGTGTGTGTGTGTGTGTGTGTGTGTGTGTGTGTGTGTGTGTGTGTGTGTTTGCGTTTGCGCGCATGTGTGTGTGTGTGTGTTTGCACGCACGTGTGTGTGCGCACGCATGCATGTCTCACAATAGATTAGGTACGTAGGAACAGTTTTAAAGTGCAAGAAGGACAACTAATAATGTACACACACACACACACACACACACACACACAGACACACACTGATGAGATTCAGCAGAAGTCATAATTTCAGAATTTATAAAAGAATTTACTCCTTGAACATACAGTGCATTCTTCTACATTACATGTTATGTTTTGACAATATGAAGCCCTCTAACATTGTAACAGCCTTAAGTCGTTGTGAATTTCATCAGAAATGTTTGATAAATACTTTGGCATAGTTTTTTTGACAATCAGAATAAAAGGTAAGTGATACATATGAAAACCTCCAACTCCAGTGCACAATTTGTATGTTTTCTTCAGCATGCAAACACCTCATAATATGAGGTGTTTGTATGCTGAAGAAAACAATGAGAATACAAAATGTTAGTCACACACATTATTAATAGACTGGTCGAGTGAATTCTGATGAAAGCTATAGAGGGTTACTGTAAAAGGGCGGGGTCTAAGGGAACGTCTTTTACTTTTCCTTCTAAGCGGTTGTATAAAAAGAAATGCAACTCAGCAGTACTTCTATTGGTGCCCTTAATACTCCTCGACAAAATCTGGTGCTGTGCTTTACTGTGCAAGGCATCCTTACATACTGTATTATTGAAGCATACAATCAACAAATAAGTATATGTATCTCACAGATACATTATTCATACAGTATTCCATATCACTGAAAAACCATTCATCTTCATGTGAATTTACATTTTTGTGAATCACAGCCTCTGATTTGGATACAACACAATATTTGGACCATTTTGAGGCTCTTATGACCTGCTGTGGGTTTTTGACACATTAATAGTATAGTTCATAGTTCAGCCAGTAGTAGCAGTAGTAGAAGTAGTAGTTGTAGTTATACTAATACTAGTAATAGCAGTAGCAGAAGACACTTATACTGTAGGCAGACCTGGGCAACATAAACTTCAAAGACTTTATTCTTGCTTTAACTGTCCTAACCAACCATCTGGATCTAGGTAGAGCCCCCTCTAGTGTTTAACCACTTATAACTCAGCATCCGTATATTCTTGGGTGAGCATTTGGCACAAGTAACCGAAAATCACACCACGTCGACACGTTGAGAGGTTTGTATATTGGCTATTTTTGGCAACGAAAGTTTGTGTTGAGGGGAAAATGCGGCCTAAGTACAGTTAGAGCTTAAATACGTTTTACTAAGACTGGAGGGTTGAACGAAGTTGAATTGGTATATGTGCTGCTGCCCAGGTCTTGTCTCCCAGGGATACTGGTAAGGTACAAAGAGACACAGGATGACTGGAGGTTCAGCTCGCTCCAACAAATAAGTGACAGGCTGCTGAAATATACTTGGCCTGGGAATGAGAAGGAAGATTATAAAACAGTGGGTTATTATTAGGGCTACAGTGAGGTAAATTATCCTGTAAAAGTGCACGCATAACCACAAATGTGCAAATGGCAACCACGTTCACGCACGCATTCATCCCCCCCCGTATGTGTGTGCATTACACGCACACACATACTGTATACCTACAGTATATATTGAATATCTTACCTTACCTATGACTATGAATATTGCTCATTTTAGTATAGTCTTCTCTCATTCCACAGGAAGGACTGCCCAGTTATCTTTCTTGTCCTGATAAAGATACAAACAAATCTATAAATATCTCATGTCATGCATAATGGGAGAGACGTGTAACAGTTAATTACACACATCAAATACTGTGTATTTTGTTTGCATACAGTAGCATAAATGTAAAGTGAATCAAATATGATTGCAACAACTAAATTCAACACTTTTAAGCATTATGTTTACTTGAAAATAGCAGATCTACAAGCTCATTGTAAGTGGCACGCTATGAGCTTGTAGTTCTAGTTTTATAAAAATTCTAAAAATTATGCGCAAATCTTTGAATATATTCTCTCAGACCACACATTTTTAACTCAAATCTTTGCTTCTGGTGTATCTTAAGAACATGTTTTCAGATGGGGGTCTGCGGCCAAATATAGATAATTTTGGTGGTCCTTGGCATGAAATATGTTGGGCATCACTGACACAGAAACATAGATTTTTCAGAAAAAAACTATAATCTGCTGTAAGAAACTACAATCATTACAAACATTACTACAGTATATGTCAAAAGAGTAGTACCGGTAATACAGATATTACTTTGGAGAGTAATATATTACTTTTGCGCCCCCATCCGCCAAAAAGCTGCATAAACAGCTCTCAAGTGCTGTTTTTGACACACACACACCTTTCACACTAGATGCTTTTGGACGTCTGACTGTAATAATAATAAGTTGCAGCCTGTTCATTACACTTTTGTAGCTCAAAGTAAAGTTGCATTAGCTCATTTCCCCTCACCAATGCAATACTGTTCAAAACAGCAGCATGATGAAAGTAACTAGTAATATTAGTAGAAGTATTATTAGTAGTAATATTATTACTA
This sequence comes from Benthosema pterotum, assembly GCA_039105355.1. Taxonomy (NCBI): domain Eukaryota; kingdom Metazoa; phylum Chordata; class Actinopteri; order Myctophiformes; family Myctophidae; genus Benthosema; species Benthosema pterotum. The sequence continues at coordinate 40,801,972 of CM076979.1, forward strand.
TTTGGTACGACATAATCTCGTCTTTATATTATGTTAGGTAATAATATTACTGTAATAATATTTTATATTACTCGTTACACCCATTTCTGGTCAGGACAAAATGGGTGTAATGGGTGTATCTCGGCCCGCAAACAGCGGTAGTTTCCATAGTATGGTACGCTGCCCAGGAGCGCGATGGGGCTGTGCATACCTCTGACATGACAGGGAGGTTGTCATGAGGAAGAAGCCACATGGTCCTTTGGGATTTGGTTCTCTGTCTCTGCAGGAGCTTCCTCAGTAACCTCTTCACCTTCCTGTCCCGGGGATCTGCACACTTCACTGCCTTCTTAGTGTACAGACTATCATCCACCAGCAACACACAACAACACACACATATCCTCAGTGTTAATTGAACTCTGTGAGTGACCAATGAATACACTGAGGATTTTACTGCACAGAATGTAAACCTCACAAAGGCAAAAGTGAAGTTAAAATCTATGTCTGGAGCTTTTGGAACTATAGTATAAAGGCACAAGGCCTTTATACTATAGTAATGCTAATTACTCCAAGAAGTGGTAGTGGGTGGTGCAGGGGAAAACATTCATATAGAGATGAGAGCAGTGGACCTTCAGCTAAAACTGTATGGTTGCTGTATGCCAGCGTGCTTGGCGAGGATCATAGAACAGGACACTGAGCTTTAATAATGCATTTTCTGTTCTGAGAAATTGTTCCAATTTTTTTATTTTGGCACGCTGTGCTGCATGAGACGACAAGCTACGCCAGCCTAACTAAATTAGATCTCATATAAGCATTGTTTGCAGCGTGGTTTGGTGAGCTACGTAATCCCTGCTAGGCTGCTGCACTGACTGAGTGACTCTGACTAGTGTAAATGAATAACTGACTTGCTGGCTAACTCTGAGACTCATGATTAACTTGACTGACTGACAACTCACTGAGTGACCATGACTGCAGCGTTCAGCTGGCTCAGAAGGTATTTTGTGATGGCGTGTTATTCCCACATATTTCCTTCCTCGCCTCCCTGGCAATTACAGCTCAGATCCCTGCCATAACAACATGACCTGGAAAGACGACAATGCCTTTCAGCTCCGGCTCTGCCCTGCACTAACGAGAGGCATATTTTCCATGTCTGCAGATGGGTGGTGTTCTTTCGCTCCGGGATGAGATATTTGAAATACTTGCATGATGGCTTGTATGCTGCAGTCGGGCCCCTTCGTCTGCACCTCAAACCTCAGCACGTCTTTGGTGCGCACCTTGCCCTGAGAGTACAGCATGCAGCACTGGACGTCCCTTTGCATCTGCACTTTCCCCAGATTGTGAACTTTCCCTAGATGTGGAGAGGGAAGAATTAAGGGAAGAAGAAAAAAAAGCAAGAATTGCATGTATAAGAGACCAGACCAAGAATGATCTTGTTGTTAAAAGAGCCTGTTTACAAGAAAATTTGTTTTGCAGCTTGCATATACAGTAACTCTGTCTCTGTTTAAATCTTTATCCTATTTTATGAGATAGAAACCCAGAATTCAGGTTGTTAACAACACAAATTAAAAACTCACAAATGCCATTGCAAAAATATATGTACGGCCAGACGGTAAAACTAAATCGAAAGTAAGTGACATAAATGCAGTGTCAAACTTAATGCTGTTATTGTGGCGCTAAGACAGAAGCCACAAAGCACTGAAAGCAAAGTGTTATCTCCCATGCTTTATACTGAGGCCAGTGCTCTGTGTTGTTATTACAGGTTGAAAAGGAATGTTTTGGCAGCTTTTGCTGACAGCAAAGTGTTATCTGTAGACTACTGTACACACCCCCTTTACACACACACGCACAAGCACAAGCACACGCACGCACGCACGCACGCACGCACACACACACACACACACACACACACACACACACACACACACACACACACACACACACACACACACACACACACACACACACACCCTGAATAGAAGAGGATAGAGAAAGTGAATGTGTGCCTGTCTGTCTGTCTGCCTGCCTGCCTGTGACAGCCTGCCTACCTCCCTCCCTCCATCCCTGCCTGTTTGTGTGTGTGTCTGCCTGTCTGCCTGTCGCCGCCACCACCAGGGCTTTTCAATCGAGGCAATCGTGTAAACAAAACAAAGTACAGTGGAAGCAGCGTGAGCACTAACAGTAGGACAGCACGGCTCTGTTACACCACAGAGTAGCTGCATGGGAACCACTACACCTTCAGCTCTCTGCCAAAGGCACTGTGTTCAGCCAGACAGGCGATTGCTATATGCACTCGTCAAACGCAGTCCGACCTCAGGTAGTTAGGCTTGCTGTCCAGTGCCCATGCATGTGTTGTTGATGTGTGACAGCTTAGCTGGTGGCTCCCCTCGCCTTTACATCCATGCCGCTTGTTTGCCCTGCTGCTGCGTAGCATACAGCACATCCCTGTTCCCCTCCTCTCGCTTTTGTTTTCCCCCTCGCCATCACTCCCCCCTGCTATGTTGCCCACCTGCAGGGTGCATGCAACCCACACACGCAAACACACACACATACACACTTGAGGTGCGGTTGTGTCCTACCTTCCACAGATGACAGAAGAATAACAGTCAGAGAAATAACAGTCAGCGTCTGCAGCACAAACATGGTTAGCCTGGCAGAGAGGAGATGAGGAGAGGAGATGAGAGGAGGACAATCTTCTCTGTCACCTCTCCCTCTATGGCTGCCTCTATTATATTCCTCCCTCCCTCTTTCTATGCCTCCCTCCCTCCCCACCACACTCCCTCACTCACTCACACTCATCCAGTCACTCATTTCCACTCTAGCTCTCTTTTTCTATCTGTCAGCCTCCCTCCCTTAACCCCCGCCCCCACACCCCCATCTATCCACTTCAGTTGCTGCTCTGGCCCTCCCTCCCTCCCTCTCTCCCTCATTTGTGCCTCTCGCGCGTTCTCTCTTCTTCCTTCACACTCAATGCTACTGTCATTTCTCCCTCCACCTCGCTCATCCCATCTTGCTCCGTTGATGGCACTCTCTCTTCCACTCTGCCTCTAAACTCATAAGACATCACTGTCATCTGATATATTTAATCACTTTCTAACACAATTTCAGGCCTTAAAAGTCTATCTGCCTACTGCAATACTGCACCGTTATGATGATGTTAGTAGTTTGAAGAGATTAAACTAGAAATGCACTTTGTCAAGTTGCCAACTATAGCTCCTTGCACACAAGTAAGCATAAGCCATGTATGGGCTACTTGTGCTCAAGCAGAGCACGCCATGTAAAGCCTCTAGACTCCAGTTCAGACCTTTGCCACTATTTGCCAGTGGAAGTCTATGTAGAATAGCCGCCAGTGGATTAAAGTGAATGGAGTTGTCATCAACATCATCAAGAATGGTGGCCCCTTATTGTCTGTTGATGGAGACATAACCAAATAATTCTGTTCTCTGATGGGGGTATGGTCTTAAATAATTTAAGAAGGCACACCAACAAGCATAACTTGACATAGATACATCCCCAAGTGAATGCAATTCAATCACATATTCATGTTAGAAGATTAGATAAACTCCCATAACATACAAAGGGATACTACAAGGCAATCACCACACATCCACTTTAGTTGTGCAGATCAATACTCTATCCTATACGTGTGTAACATTTAGAATAAGCTGTATAATGCGTCAACTGTACATGCATTATATCAGGCACATGCAGCATTGAGGCAACAGTGTTTTACATGAGTGCATCGGACATAAATCAAGATATTTAACAGGCTGGGAAAGCATCTTTAGGATTCAGTAGCACCGGTACAGGCTGTACATTATTTAAAGTGGCACTGTTAATGATCATGAGATTTATGTTCTTAATCTGCATACAGAGCAGAAGAGCATGCAGAATTCTTGCAAGGACCCTAAGTCACAGAAATATGTGTACTTGCTTCCATAACTGAACACCACAGGAATACGCTGTGAGGCAGTCTCTGAAAGTTATAAGCATCAACAACAATCATTAAATAGACAGGCTTTGGCCGAGCAGCAGCAGGACCTGATTAACCAGAGCAACAAGAAGAATTGAAGTTAATAATCTCTTTCAGCAAGACTGTATGTCTTCAATTGAAAGAAGCCTTTTCTTTTGTTGAGGAATGTCAAAACAAATACCTCGTAATAAGCCTGCAATTAGAGGTAACGTCACAGTATTTAGCATTTTACTACTGTCCTCTTATTATTGGTAAGGAAGTAATATGGGAGCACTCTGAAAGTGAATATCCTGCCTTATTGCTTTAATCATGGAGGAACATCTTGTGGAAAATAAACATTTGCATAGACTTTTGACCCCTTGTTCTAATGTTGTGCATGTTCCTTGGAGTGTTGATCATTTACATTTTCTGAAAATGTCACTAGGCCAGGTGAAAACAAATGGGAACAACACTATAAAAATGTTCGACTTGTTACATAAATTTGCGGCTGAAATGACATCATAATTCGCTAGGCTAAATAATTTGCATGAATGAATACTCAACATGTTGGCATGGAGTTAGTTGAAATATGACTCACCTCATAGAACCTCCCCATGTATTGCTTCACTGGAAAAGTGTAATTAAGGGTCAACACCAATGTGCAGTACATTTTGCATGTCAAGTAACATAATTCTGTGCCATGCCTTCAAGTTCCTATGGTATAATAGTTTATCTTTGAGATATTAGCCTTAGTGGGAGGGCTAAGAAAATATTCAGTGGACATGGCTACGCATATTCCCATAACTGTGTACATACAGCAGTGAAAATATGCTGTCCTGAAGGGTGAGGCAGGGAAGGCGTGCATGCTTGTGTGTGTGTGTGTGTGAGAGAGAGAGAGAGAGAGAGAGAGAGAGAGAGAGAGAGAGAGAGAGAGAGAGAGAGAGAGTTGGGGGTGGCAGGGGGTTAGGTGTTCAAGAATTTGACCCTCAAGAAATCAGGTTGGAATCTCTCAGCTGCAAAAACATACCTTCCACATTACTTCAGGTCTGCTTGTAGGGCCAAACACATTTCCTGCATATTTTTTGCAACGATAAACAAATCTCTTGTATACAGACACACATAGAAGTCGGAGAAAAATAAAAACAGGTTGCAGGTAATATCAGGTTTCAAAATTCAGAGGGCTGACTAAATGTATGACCTTCCACTCTCAGACGGGGTGTATGGCCGAATATCATGGCCTCCTGGAGATGTTGAAGCACAAGATGTTGGGAAGCTATGGAGCTTAGCTAAAATATTTTCAGTGGATGTGATGCAGGGGGTAAATTCTTTCTTTTTTTTTTCGTTTGTTGGGGAAACACAGTTATAAGACACTATTTAAGACCAGATAAGACACTTAACTTTGTAAGCTGTATGGAATGCAGTTCAGTGTTCGGTATAAATGTTTTGAACCCCCCCAACTGCCATTCCGCTACTGGTCCAAATGATGGCCATCATTCCAGCAAATCTAATCCCTGATTCATTTCTTCATGTTCTCCCAAGGACAGGGGGAGGGGTCTAAACTTTAACTTGCTTCACATGTGAGTTCCTTAATGGAATGCCTTTATTGACTGTGGAACAAAAATTATGTCCATGGCAGCAACATGTTGTGATTACAGTTTATTAGAAAAGAGCAGGACTGCATGTTCCTCTCTGCCAGTCAAGCATTCTTCGGGAGGGAGTTGACTGGATCTCCTCTCCTCTGAAACCTAACATCTGTGCTTCTCACAGGCCTGTTCCATTACTCCGCGAAACACTAAACCCAGGGAAGTGCTTGCTTAAACACACTAAAGCATTTATTTTGAAAAACCCAGTCACAAAAACTTCCAGGAGGGGCGAGAACTGCAAGTGGGAAA